>JAUCNO010002365.1:0-12397 GCA_032353835.1 Enteromius viviparus
GCGGTTATTATTCGAAAAGAACGAACCTGCAAATGTCTCAACTGACCAATCAGAATCAAGCATTCCAGAGAGCCATGAAATAAGGGTTGATATTTTTACAACTTAGATCATCTTAGATCCTCTTTAAAAAAGAAATTACATTTTACATGAATAAATGTAACCTTTAGCAAATCTCTAAATACATATTTTGTTGTCTGAAGTATTTTAAATGATCAGTAGCAAGTCCTATCCCGAGAAACGCATGAGTTCTCTAAAAATGATTTGTCTTTGAGAGAGATTTCATGTTGAGTAGAGATTACTAGTGTCAGACTTTTGATGTGGTTCTGCAAAATTATGTTCTTGTCTAGCTTCTCTTCAACAGCCTGAGGATTCTCAGAGGAAGTAAGGTCAGGTCTATTTTCATCCCTCTTTTGTAGTTACGGAAATCCACAATTTCGTAATCACACTTTAAGTCAGTTAACGGCTCATTCAGTTTTGTCTCAAATTTAGTTCTCTATTTTTTACTTGTCAATTGTTTAGGTCTGAATGAGTTACTCTAATCCATATTTCACCTTCTTCGAAAACAAGTCATGCTCACACACATGTTTGTTTGATATTCCCTATTGTGCAGACATTATTCAAACAGTCATATCTCATACCAATTCGAGGATGCTTGAAGGATTTATGGCTTTTTCTAAAGAGCAAACAGTTTTAACACTTCCTCATTTCTCCTGTTAAACAAAATGTTGTGTGTCTTAAAGGAGTGCCCTGGCCGGCTGGCCTATTGTTAGCCATGCTGCGACAGCAAGAACCTACGGTCAGCACCCTGCATCTGGTGGCCAATGATATGACAGATATCATGGAGAACTTGGACACACGAGAACTTGACATTGGCGATGGGGAAGAGGAGTTTGATGGCCGGGACCCCAATAGTGCAGGTAAAAGAAACAACAAATGAAAACACTTTCTGTTTGATTGCAATAAGAAAAAATATTTATGACACATTAAAAGATGAATGACTTTCACCCCAAATACTAATTAGTTGTAATTTTACATTTTAAAAATTTGACACTATTCTAGGTTCAGTAAGATTTTTTGCTCATTTAAAACATAATAATATGTAATATGCTTCCTTATTCTTTTATATATTTTAATATGTACAGATCAGAATAAGAATGTGCTACACTGAATGATAATATAACATTATTTCAACCAACTTTTGACATTTTTATTCTCCAAAAACTTAAAGTAGGCAAGTGCTTCTATGGACATAAAATCACTTTTGAAAATTGTTTTTCCAGATTGAATTTCCAGAAAAATAGATAAAGTTTTCTAACAATAATAGAAATGTTTCTTGAGCAGCAATAATTTCTGAAGGCTTATGTGACTTTGCTGAAAAATTTAAAAATGAGCTAATTAACATTTTTATGTACTGTATGAAAAAAAAACTTTTTAGTTGCAGTAGTATTTGACAATAAATAACTGTTTTTTTCCCCCCAAAGAAAACCGCATTCCCTTCTCGGCTGTGTATAACACAATAGGATTTAAAGAGACAGAGGCGCGTGTATTTCTTACTGCGTTTCCCATCACCGCCAAAATCCTGGAGGTGGAACGCTTCACTTCTGCACAGGATCGCTTCAACGTCACCTCCCAGAGAAGCGTCTCTAAGGTGAGATCTCCCACTCCCGTTCCCCTTCATCATGTGTTAGTATGTGGGCTGAGGAGGTATATTTGTTGCCCGGGAGATTTAGAGGTTGCCAAGGCAATTTACATGTTGCCCTGGAGATTTGGACACTATATAAGAAAATACTTAGCACATGCAAAATAGTTTTTCAGAAGAATAATGACAAAAGGCACTGACAATGAATCTAATGAAATATTAACAAATAGTCGCCTGCATCATGTTGTTCCAAACCCAAATGTTGTTATTTTATTTAAATTTATTGTACTTTACTTTACTTTACTTTACTTTTATTTATTTTAATTAGTTTTACTTTTACTTGACTATATTTTTTTTTACTTTAAATAACTTTACTATATTTCATTTTACTTCACTTCAGTTCTTTCCATACAATGACAATGGTGACCATCTGTCAAGGTCCAAAAAGACATAATAAAAGTACCATCAAAGTGGTCTATAAAACTTTTGAACTCCATTCCATATTATAGTTATACACGTTTGTTGTTGCTGCTGTTGTTGTTGTTTTTGTCTAATTCTATATTTGCATACAGTTTTGAAGACATGAGAGTGAGTAAATCGTAAAATCATTTATTTCACTTATCTCTTTTTCTATGGGCTGTTCATGTATCCAGGTGCTTCCTGCAGTGTTTAAGATAGAGATGAGGCACGGAAACTTCACCTGGTTGATAAAAAGGAAGGAGAAACATTTTATGGAGCTTCACAGAGAATTACGCACCTACAAGACCTTCCTCAGAATTCCACTGCCGTCCCGCAGGTGACTGATATTAATTTAAAAAAAGTAAAAGGATATTATAATATATATATTTCCAAAAATCTTTTTTATTATTAATTTATTAATTTTCTATTTATTTTTTAGTCTTTTATGCTCATCAGGACAGGTTTTATTTGATAATAAATACAGTAATATTGTGAAATATTATTATAATTTAAAATAAATATTTTGTATTTTAATATTTCTTTTAAACTGCAAATTTTCAGCAGCATTTACTCCAATCTTGAGTGGCACATGATCCTTCAGAAATCATTCTGAAGGATCACATTTCTTATTATTAACAATGTTCATTTATTGGATATAGAAGTATGTTGTAAATATAGATAATCTTAACTTTCACTGCTGTGTGTTTGCTGTCTTGTGGCCATCGTAAGATCTCTTTCTTAATCTTTCGCATCTTTTTGCTTTCGGTCAATAGTCACGCGGAGCGGAGGCACACTATTAACAGGAACCTTGAACGGAACATACCAAGTCTACCTCGGGGAGGAGGTGAAGAACTGGCCAGGGAAGAGCAAGTGTCTAGTCGAAAAGTCAGTTTCCTGTTTTGCTGATACACTGCTGACAACGTCGTTTGATTGGTGTCTGACTAGTATGATTTCCTTTACAGAGACAACTTGAAGACTACTTGAATAAGCTGCTTAAAATGCCAATGTATAGAAACTACCATGCAACAGTATGTGTATATTTATATTTTGTACAATATTTCAGTCCGTATGTTGTTTTTTGAATTACATGCATAACAATCTGTTCTGTTTTGTGCCATAGATGGAATTCATTGATGTGAGTCAGCTGTCCTTCATTCATGATTTGGGACCAAAAGGCTTGTAAGAGCTCTCTTTTTGGCTAATAATGAATTTGAACAACTGTTTATGAATATATTAGCGCATTTTGTGACATTCTGTTTTCTTCCCAGGGAGGGCATGGTTCTCAAAAGGTCAGGGGGTCACCGTATTCCTGGACTCAACTGCTGTGGCCACAGCAAAATGTGCTACCGCTGGTCCAAGCGGTGGATGGTGGTGAAGGACTCTTTCCTAGTCCTCATGAAGCCAGACTCAGGTGCCATCTCATTCGTCCTGCTACTGGATAAGGCTTTCGGGATCAAAATGGAAACTAAAGACACTGAGACGAAGCATGGCGTGCGCATAGACAGTCTGTCCAGGACGTTGGTGCTGAAGTTCACGAGTTACCGTCACGCTCGCTGGTGGGGGCAGGCTGTCGATGAATTTGTGCGCAAGTACGGCACCAATTTCCTTAAGGATCACCGCTTCGGATCTTTTGCCAATGAACAGAAGAACATCCCATCTAAATGGTAAGTATTGCTATTTACATGCATCCTGTTACTAAAAATACCATACAGTATATGCTTTGGGGTAGGTACTTTGGACTTGGGCCAATAGGCAACAACCTAGCAACACCCTGGCAACCTCCAGCTAAACCTTTTACACGGGCAGGAGCCACAAATGCTAGCTAGCACTGAGCTTTCGTATTATATGCTATTTATTTTTATTTTTATTTAGCTTATTAAAACGGAAATAATTTTTTCTTGAATTTAGTTTTATTTAATATTACTGATTATTAATATTTATTTATAGAAAATAAATGACAATATGGGATCATATTATTTATTTTTTGAAAAAAGGTAGTAGCTTATTAAAGCGTGGTTTATTAAAACTTAAATTATTAAATATTCATTATTACATTATAATGCATATTATCCTTTATTTATAAAAAAATATATATATATATATAACTATTTACATTTTTTTTTTTTTTTTTTTTTTTTAATTTATTATTTATTATTGAAAAAAAATAATTATTCAATATTACTTTTAGCTTTAGTTTTGGTGTATTATTATTATAATGGTGTATTATGGTTGTTGTTATTTCTTAAGCAATGTGTTTACTTTTTGATTACATAATTATATTACTGACAACATGATATTATCATTTTAAATTACATTGTTTAATGAAAAAAACCTTAGCTTCGTTTTTTTATTGTAATGTATTGATTATAATAAATATTTGATCATAAAATAATAGCTATTGCATTGTTATATGATATTACGCTACAGTATATAATGTCACCCTATATATAATGTATATATAATTTGCATTTGAGTTTACTAAGCAAACCAAAGCTACCTTTAATTTGAGTTTTTAATTAAATAATATCAGCTAGTGTATTGTATTATATTATAACTGATTATATTATTATTTGTTTTCAGCTACAGTAATACGTTTCAAAGCCAAATCAATAACGCATCTAGCAAAAACAGCTCTCAAAGGTTTTCCAGAACAGATAAAGATGTGAAAAGCTCCTTCCGTCTGCCGCTGTGTCTTCGGGTGAAGCCTGTTTCACAGGAGTAACTTGAGAAAAAGAGAGGGAAAGTGTAACAGTAGACTCCATCCTCTTTTGACCCCGTGGAGGAGTGAGATAGTATCTAGGGCACAGCTTCACTGCTGGTCTGGGCAGATGATTTGTTGTTCATTGTTGCAGTATTAAGCCCTATTAGTCGTGCTTGTTCTCTGAATAATGAAAATTATGTAATTAAGTTTGAGCAACAGTGAGAGTGTGAGCTTAACACTATCAGTTTTAACCGATTTGGCTGTGTGTGTGTGTGTGTGTGTGTGTGTGTGTGTGTTTCAGGTATGTGAATGGGAAGCAGTACATGGAAGATGTGGCAAATGCGCTGGAGGAGGCAGAAGAGGAGATTTTCATCACTGACTGGTGGTATGTTGAGAGAAAACCACTTCCTTACATTCAGCTTTCCTTTGGTTAATATTGATTCATTTTAGAAGTAACGCACATGTTAGGTCAACTGCATTGGTTAATATATTCACAATTAAACTAAACCCTAAACTCTGAAAAAATCAATACTTTTGCTCAGTTGTAGGACTGCAACAGGATATTGAGTTCATTTCTTAAAGGGTTTCTTGGAAACAGAACAGAGACCATACTGGATATACTGACTTAAAGATATCAATGTCTCAACCAGGCCTCGCACAACAGATGTGTTTTGGTTCCAAATAGAAATCAATGTTTTTGCAATACTATGTGCGTGTGAAGCACTTTTAAAAAGCAACATGCAGAGCTCTGGAAAAATCATTGACAGTAATTACATCTTAAAAAGTATTTTTTATATATAATATAATATAATATAATATAATATAATATAATATAATATAATATACTTTATACCCAACTCTTCTAATTGTTTATTTTAATCATTCATAATAATTTATTGTTTTCTTTATACATATATATATATATATATTATATATAAAATTCTTTAAAAAAAAATTTTTTTTTCTAAAGATTTTTTTTTTTGTTGGTCTCACTTTATGTTAGGTGGCCTTAACTTAATCAAATTAATCATTTGATACAATGCTCTCATTTTTGGCATACATGTTTTTAGGTTGTACTTATACTTGTATATATATATATATTTTTTTTTTTTAAACTATATCAAATAGAATAAATTACATTAAATTAATACAAGACAAAATGTATAAATTAAAACAAAATTAATTAATCAATTCAAAAACTTTAATTTATATATTATTTTAATTATATTTGAATACAATTATATTTTAATTATATCAACAATTACAAATAAAAGGTCACACTTTATATTAGGTGGCTTTAACTACTGTGTATAAAAATATATTTTTCAGGTAACAACATATAACAACGTATGTCTGCAAAAGTTTATTGTTCCAAAGTTTGAGACCTTAAAAAAACAAAAGACTTTTACAATATATGGTTTCTTGTCATGTTCGCAAAAACTCGCATGGAAGAGATGTATTGCTTATATCTTTATCCTGTCATGACAATTAGGTCATGAACTGAGAGAAAAGCCCAAAGGAAAATAGTAGAAAGAATAAGAGGGAAAGAAAGATAGTTGTATACTTCGCATGCACCCTCTCAGGGGGCACCTCCAGCTGGGAGCAATGGCCAAACGGATCCGTTACCTTCATCAAACAGATGCCTGGTGCTGTGTTACAGTCATCGCAGCAGACATCCTGCAAGTGTGAGATTCGAGTGTGTGTGTGTGTGTGTGTGCACTTTTTTTCCCTGGCTTAATATATTTGAATTTACATTAGGCGACAGTGAGATGTGAGACTAGACGTTGATGCATATTTGATGTAACAAATGCTTCCCCTGCTGATGAGGTCACCTCTGTGTGTCACGGCAGGCTGAGCCCCGAGATCTTCCTCAAGAGGCCCGTCGTCGAGGGCAACCGCTGGAGACTCGATTCCATTTTGAAACGGCAAGCGCAAAAAGGTGTGCGGATCTTTGTGATGTTGTACAAGGAAGTGGAATTGGCTCTCGGCATAAACAGCGAATATAGCAAACGGACACTGCTACAACTTCACCCGTATATCAAGGTGAGATGAAAGTAGTATGGTTGCGAATCGGCCCATGTGAAGCTTTGATTATTTGAGTTATCAATGACTGCAGAGCCAATAAGGTCTGAAATAAAACCTTTTGGAGCCATGTTTTCGGTTGACAAATTACAACCTTGCTTAAAAAAAGTTACCGCGAAGATTTTAAAGCTACATAAACAAGTGTTTTTTTTCTCCAGTCTAACTCGATTGCTCCATAACTATAATTCTGTAAGAATATTTCCTGCTAAAAATATATAATTGCACCTCAAATGCTAATAATTATCAATATCCAAGTAAACTATTTACATATTTTGTTTAGAATGCCATCAAAAATGTATCAAAAATTGTTGCGAACCTGTATTTTAAGTTATACTTTATCATATCTACAGCCAATGTTGGGCTTGTTACTCCAAAAATGCAATTATTGGAAGTTGATCCAAATCAGTAGAGGCTGATGCATCATAAGTAACTGTTTTATGGATGGTAACTGTTATATACTACTGATATCTTGGGTAGCACCTATTTTAAAGGTGCTCTATGCGATGTTGCAGGATTTTAGCTCGATTTTATTTTTATCTCAAACCGTATGCATAAGCCCTTGATAGTCTTGCGGTCTGCCCTCTGAATACACTGGGAAAAAACCCACTCTCGAAAGACAACACAGAGGCTGCAAAATCGAAAGAAACATTTTGGGCACCACAAACGCTTTAACGCTCTTCTTGCCGATTGGTTGGCAGAAGTTTGTTTTTGTTTGATGTAGGTTCTGCACTCCTTGCAAGATGGCATAGAGCACCTTTAAGGTGTTATAATAACAATTAATTATGCATAATTACATGCACTTAACCCTAAGCCAAACCACACAGTAAGAACATGTAGTTATTATTACGGAGTACTTAAATGTATAATTACACTAACAAGGACCATTTACAATAATATTGTAACCAAATCTTATTTGTAATTAGTTATACTACTAGTTACTACAAAAAGTAATATTACTGTAACTAGTTACTGTAACTGCCTACAGCTTATAGTAATTTAAGTCCAACCTAAAGTAACTGATAAAGTACCTAGTTTGTTTTGAATCAGGCATACAGTAATTTGAAAATGTGGGAGTAATAAATCTGACTAGTCACTGACTAGTTCACAGCTGTGACTGACTCATTTAAAAAGTACCTCTTTCATAGTCATTTCACAGATCGGACATCTGGCACGTACTCAAGTTAGAGTCTGACTTAACGGCAAATGGACTTTTTTCTTTTCTCAGGTAATGAGGCATCCGGACCACGTCTCCTCTTCAGTGTACCTGTGGGCACATCATGAGAAGATCGTAGTGATTGACCAATCTGTGGCTTTCGTGGGAGGCATTGACTTGGCGTATGGACGCTGGGATGATGTGGAGCATCGGCTGACTGACATAGGAAGTGTTACCAGGACTCTTCCTGTATCTTTAGAGGTTTGGGAGATCTCATATATTATACTGGTAGTGTTGTTTTAGTATGATTTATATGCTATTATAGTATTCATTGAAGGGTTAGTTCACCCAAAAATGAATATTCTGTCATATTATGAACTTTGTTAATCATCAGAACACAAATTAAAGGGTTTTTGATGAAAACCGAGAGCTTTCTGACCCTCCATAGGCAGCAATGCAACTAAAATGTTCTAGTTCCAGGATGATAGTAAGGACATTGTTAAAATAGTCCATGTGGCCCAACCTTACAAGAGTACTTTTTCAAACAATTCTTCTCTTCTGCAGCAGTATCAAGAATATCATGACACAAGATATTTTAAATATAAATAAATATAATTATTAGATATTAGTGCTGTTAAATGATTAATCGCATCCAAAATAAAAGCTTTTGTTAACTTAATATTTGTTATGTGTATTTAAACACACACACATGCTGTATATATTTTAAAGATATTTACATGTATATGCATTTATATATTTATATTACTATATTTTGTTATATGTAAACATATTTAATATATAAACAACATATTTGTCTTAAATAAATACATGCAAATGTTTGTATTTATATATACATAATAAATATACACAGTGCACACTCACATATCATGTGAACAAAACCGTTTATTTTTAATGTGATTGATGTATACACACTACCGTTCAAAAATTTGGGGTCAGTAAGATATTTCATGATTTTTAAAGACGTTTCTTATGCTCATCAAGGCAGCATTTATTAGATCCAGACAAAAAACTGTAATATTGTGAAATATTTTCTGTGTGGATATATTTTAAAATGTAATTTATTCCTGGGATACAAAGCATCATTACTCCAGTCTTTAGTGTCACTATCAGATCTTTCAGAAATCATTCTAATACACTGATTTTGTTTATTATCAGTGTTTTTATGATCAATGAACAAAAAAGTCATAGCATAGATTTACGTTTTAGAAATATATTATATTTGGTAAATAATTATGTAGTTTCGTCAAAGAATCCTGAGAAAAAAAGAAAGAAAGAAAAAATCACAGGTTCCAAAAAATGCAATATATTTGGCTATAATTCTAGCAATAAATCAGCATATTACAATGATTTCTGAAAGGTCTGAAAGTGACACTGAAGACTGGAGTAATGATGCTTTATATCACAGGAATAAATAACATTTTAAAATGTATGCACTCAGGAAACAGTTATTTTAAATGGAAATAATATGAATTTTTTTCCTGGATTTTTAATCTAAGAAATGCAGTCTTGATAAGCATGAGAAACATCTTTAAAAATCATTAAATATCTTACTGACCCCAAATTTCTGAACGGTAGTGTGTATATATACATACTTTTTATTTTAAATACTCAAAACAAAAACAAAAAAATAATAATTGTAGTTGTTAACAATAACAAGTCCTGTTTTTTAAGCATTAAATATTAAAATAAAAAATGTTTTGTGATATACTCAATCAAATATAGAAAACACTTATTTGATGTCCTACAGAACACTTCTGAAGGCTCTCCTGCTGTGGCCTCTCAATCAAACGGGCCCAGCGTGATGCACACTAACGGCAAAAGTCTGCCTGTTGACACAGTGGACCAACCGAAACTAAAAGGACACGGCAAGACCAAGAAGACCCGCTTCAGCATCCGCAGGCACCTGCAGAAACACGGGCTGGCTCCTGCAGACAGCGTGAGCAGCGTCGAGAGCTCTGAAGAAAGTGAGTACGCCTCCGTCTCTGGAACGCTGGCGAATGCAGACTAGTGACATGTTACTGACCTGAACTCCCACATTCAGCTGTTATCACACAGCACGGCCTGCTGGCAGCGCTTTTATGTGACTGACCAGCTTATGCAATAATTTACAGTGTTTACCATTAAGTGCAGAAAAACATGATTCATTAAGGTTTTAGTTGAGGCTTGTGAGATTAAAATGTGTTGTTATGAAATACGCTCATGCATATTTTAGTCTTAAAATCTACATTCATGTTTAAATACTCTTTTTCACTCACGTTTTCCATACCATGCGAGGGTTGTCTCGGTTGTAAAGATGCCCCTTTTCTTTAGGTTATTCTAACAGTATTTGCAGCCACCAAAATTTGATCCCTCTTAAATGGATCGAGCTGAGGGTGTCCATGCCCTCCTGCTTGTGCCCAAGTGGTGAGTAAGAATCAGGCTTGGGTGAGACGTTTCTGGTGTGGACCCTAATTCTGATCCTGAAAGGTTTTATCGTAAAGAGCGGTTTTATGGATCAGATAGAGCAACCTTTCAAAGCCCTGTGTGGTTTGCTGTGTTTTGGCATTTATTTGGAGGAGTCTGCAAAAATGACCCGACTAAGATGCGAAGTATTCAAAGCTTGCAGATTCCATGCATGTGTGTTTGTTTGGACTGATGTGGCAGTAACTCAACAGTGTGAAAAATGTTAAAGTTGAAAAAAATCTTTTGGGTGTGTTTTTTGGATTGATGCATGGTTTTGGTTGATTATTTGTTGCTGATTTTCTTTATCTTTTCTGTCACTTATATCAGAGGCCGAAGCAGCACAGGATCTGCAAGCAGACGTGATTGGCCTGATGGGAAACACGCGGTTCTGGCATGGCAAAGATTACTGTAACTTTGTTCATAAGGACTGGGTCCAGTTGGATAAACCTTTTGATGATTTCATCGACAGACACATAACACCCAGAATGCCTTGGCATGACATTGCCTCGGTGGTTCATGGGAAAGCAGCCAGAGATGTTGCACGCCACTTCATTCAGCGCTGGAATTTCACAAAGATCATGAAGCCCAAATACAGATCCCTGTCGTACCCATACCTCCTTCCAAAATCTCACACTACTGCGAATGAGATCAAGTATCAGGTCCCTGGCTGCACCCAGACTAATGTCCAGGTGTTACGATCTGCCTCGGACTGGTCAGCAGGTATAAAATACCATGAGGAGTCGATTCATACGGCTTACGTCAACGCAATTGAAAACAGCAAACACTATGTTTACATAGAGAACCAGTTCTTTATAAGCTGCTCGGACAACAAAGTCGTTCACAATAAAATCGGAGATGCCATTGCCAAGAGGATCATAAAAGCATATCGGGATGGTAAAAAGTACCGCGTGTATGTGGTCACACCACTGCTTCCTGGGTTTGAGGGGGACATCAATACTGGAGGAGGCAGTGCCATACAGGCAGTCATGCATTTCAATTACAGGTAACACAAAAAAATAGGATCTGAGTATTGAGAAGAAAAAAATGTCCTTAGTGTTTATATATAATACTGTTTAAACTGCATTCTGTAAAGGATGCATACATTGATATACATTTTTAATTTCATGAAATCATGAACAAAATATGGCTGATATATAATAAGCAAGCTGATGTATATATAAGCAAAATTAAAGGGAAAGTTGACCCAAAATGAAAATTCTGTAATTAATTAGTCACCCTCATGTCCAATAAAAAATTTCCTTAATCTTCAGAACTCAATTTTATAAAAAAAATGTATGCAATCTTAGATGAGATCTTCCTGATCCTGCTTAAACAGCAAAGCAACTGACACGTTCAAGGGCTCGAAGGTAGTAAGGAGATCGTTAAAATGTTATGAAGCTAGAAAACAACAAAAAAACGACTTTATTCAGCAATTTCTTCTCTTCTGCCTTCGACTTAGATGCATTCACGACCGTACACACACTAGAGTGTGGATCAGGCTGCATTTTTCTGTCCAAGCCCAGCCTGCGTCCGACAGAGCAGTAACCGAACCTGACCCGACAGGCATTAAGATATTTATGTCTAAGCCCGATCCCAGCCCGATATAATTTTTTTCCGAAACTAATGACACATGCACTTTTTTGAGAGGAAAGCCCGCTTTTTTTAAGCAACTGTAGGAAGGCGTTCGGAAATGTCAAGAGATGAGAGCATCAGGGGGCAAAAAGCGCTGTTATAACTAGTGATCGACCGATATTGATTTTTTATTACAGATAACAATTATTTGCTTGTTTACGCGCCCGATAACCGATATTCATAACCGATATTTTTTTTACTATTATACTTGACACAATGATTATAACACAACTGAACTGAACAAACTGTTTTATTTATAACAATCACT
>JAUCNO010002366.1:0-12387 GCA_032353835.1 Enteromius viviparus
GTTCCCAAAGGACCTTCGAGTCTTGCAGCCTGAAAGACAGTGTCATTGAAAAACAAAGTGCTGGATTCATAGACTTTCCCATCTGCTGAAGGAAGATAAAGTGGCTTGTTTTGAAAAAGAGGTTTCTTCTGTTCCTCTTTCAGGTGGATAAACAGCTGCTGTACAACACGTTTCACAGTTTTCTGCTGATTTGCTTGAAGGCTGTCTTTATCAGAGCTCTCAGAATAGATTTCTTGAAGCACAGTACAATATTGATCAATGGTGGGCCGTTCCTCTACACCAATCTTCTTGAAGAACTCTTCAAATTTAATATATATTGATGGAATACTGTACAAATAAGGTCTAAAGTCATTAGCATCTGATAGGGAAAGTACTGCCTGGCAAGCTTTCACAAGTGTTTTCCCTTTTTCCACAAGGATAACAGGCAGGTCTGAGAACAAAGAGCCATCAAATTGTATTGACTGCAGGTATGCGTATGATTTTATAAACACAGTGGTTCTTGTTGTCAGCAGTTCGTCATTGTGGCACTGAGATTTACATATGTTTTTAAGATTAGCAGCTATTTCTCCAGGGGGTGGCGTCTCCAAGGCTCCGGCATCAATCATTTTCTTTTTGTTTTGTGGAGAGCAGTTTTCTAAGGGCAGGATTGGCATAGATGTCCATATCAGATATTGGTTCTCAATGTCTCTGCCAATCAATGATCCTCTGATAGCAACAACCTCCCTCTCTTGAGCAAAAGCTTTGTGAAAATCACAAAGTGTTAGAAAAATTTGCACTGGGAAGATGAATTTAATGTTAGCAACTCTGCTCAGTAAATTAGAATTTTTGTCATAACTTTTTGATAAAACAGTCCTAAAAAGGAGTTTTGATCTTTCCTTAAGAACTTTTAAAGGAGTGTTGCCTTTAGCTTCAGACTCAATTTGTTTTGCAAACTGAATAATTTCCTCATCAGACACTTCATGTTTCAATCCAATTTTCTGTAGAAGAAAAAGTGCTTTAGAATATTTTGCTTTAAAATGGTCCCAAAATGTTTGGGGCACAAATCTCTCTTTTGGAAGCATTATCTTGTAAAGGTGTACATTCTCATCATAGAAGTATGAAGCCACCTGAAGAGACCCATGGATGTCTCGAATAAATCTGGCCTCAGTCATTGCAGAGACAATCTTGCAATCCACTTGTTCAAGTTCCACCAACAACCGCATAAAATCAAGAAGCTTGGCCTCTTTCATCGTGTGCACAGAAGGAAGAATGAATTGTACACTGAACTCCGAATCATCTAGAACTTTAATGTTCAGAATTTCGGACAATTCTGAGTTTATCCAAGTGTTCTTGAGAAAAATACTGTCACATCCATCGATATTGTACAAATTCGGAAAGTCATTGTGATGTTTAGAATTCAGAATAAACACCCTTCTGTGTAAATCAATCCTTTCCCGTTTTCCAGATATTGACTCAAACAGGGGCAAAGACATCAACAGATGTTGACTCTTATTATTGGAATCTCTGATCCCACGCTGTAGGAAGCCCTGGAGTTCTTTAAATTCATCTTCAGACAGCTTCTCAAACTGTGTATGAGGTACATCAGAAACCTGCTCTAAAACAGCCTTGCTGTCTCCCGTTTGCAAGAGTTCTAGATTCAAATACTTGAAACGGAACTCAGTACTCAGATTAGTGAAAAAGTGAACGTTTATTTTCATGAACCCCATTTTTATGAGAATGGAGGTTATTTTTTCATTTTCATACTGAATCACTTTTGATATGTTTTTCATTGTTTGTAAGTAATGTGTGTTATTTTGACTGGGGCAGATTACTGGTAAGATGGGACTGTCATCAAAGTGCTTTTTTATCTCACTGAAGACATTTATCTTTTCATTTTGATAGCTTTTGTCTTGATCCTCAAAGAAGGCCCACAATTTTTTCAGCCAGTTGAGTTTCTCAGTATCTGATTGGTAGAGCTGACACCTTGGATCAGGTAATGACTCCCTAAACAGAAGTTTGATTTCTGGTTTCAGATATGTTGCTGCTATGTCAATTGTTAAGCCCTTAATAAACTTCCCCTCAAGCAGAATTTCCATATCCTTTCCACTGCCAGCAATATCTGCAAACATATCCTGATGTCCTTGGAAAAGACTGCTAAATCTTGAGATCAACTTTGGGCATTTAGAATCAAAGACTCTTAACATCTGATCTACTGTGAGGAGAAGAGGCAACCCATTGAGGGCATTGGCATTTTTCTCGTTGACATTTTTCAAGCAGAAATGTAAAAGTTTTGAGCAACTTGTTTTGTTTTTGATCAAAGTCTGGTTGATGAGTAATGGTAAACTACCAGTTGTCTGAGACGGATCATTCAGTGAGCTTTGCTTCAAAAAGTTAATCACTGTTGAATCACTGATTTCTGCCACATTTACATCAGCTGCTTTAAAACTCTCTTTTATGTCATGCAATTTCCAAAAGGGAGGCACTAATTTCATCCTGATGTTATCTAAAATTTCGAAAATCCCATCATGGTCGTCAGTTGTAAAATATGGACAATATTTTGAATCTGGATTGGATGCATTGCACCAGGTAACTACGTATTTTGGGATTTTTGCATGTTGTGAAGGATGTGATGACTCAACAGGAACAGCATGTACTGTGGGTATGACAGGAAGGTCACGTTGGTTAATTGATCTATAAACCTCATGAATCATCTCATGCCAGATTTTGTCAACTTTGTGTGAAATGCATGGAAAGAATCGAAGGCAAGATGTCTCTAGGTCTGATTTGAGGAATGTAAGAGCTTTCGGTGTATCTTTTTTTATGTTTGAACAGAGTCGTACAAGCAGGTCAGCATAGAGTGGTGAAATGATGTTTACTATCAGTGACTGGTTCCACTCAGTCTTCAGACTATCACCATCCTCTTTCCACAAATCCCTTCTAGAGGAATCTACTTCAAAATTGGCATTCACATGAACTGGTAAACCAGTTTCTCCAGGTAAGGGCAAAGAACAAAATGCCCTTCCAGTAAATGTGTGGGTAAATGTGGTGTGCCAACATGCAGCTAAAGCAGCTTGAGGAACTTTGAACTGATCTTGCTTGTTTTTTTGCTCATAGTCTGGTTTTGAAAAGCCAAAGCTCTCTGCAATGAGCCACTTACTTTGTTTTTTTCCAGATATGATTTGCATGCCATAGATGGTTTTGGAGGGTTCTGCTTTTCTTAAAACAAAGGATTCTTGAACATGTTTTTGAAAGTTTTCCTTGCTTACCATGCTCTTCTCTGTGTATTTCTTTTCAATAAGAATTTGACATTTTGGTTGTTTTGCATCTTCACTGATCTCTGAAAACTGTATTTTTGAGATGTGTTTTAAGAAAAGAATTAGTCCTTCAGGATCTTCAGTCAAGGCATCGTGAAGTTCGTTCATGTCACGATCTGTGACTGTATGTCTAGATATTTCAGATATTTCTGCCATGTTTTCTGTCCTGAGAGGAAGTCTGAACATGGTTCCAGTATTGAGAGCAAACATTTCTGGAAGAAAGGTATGATAAACATCCTCAAAAGACTTTTTGAATTCCTCTTCCATTGAAAACTTGCAGCCTGGGGATTGTTGTGTTACACTGTCCACATATTTAAGATTTGGATCAGAAATGCAGAGCCATTTGTCACCAGTCAGGATAGATGGACAATCTGTGAGATGATAAACTGAATTGAAACCAAGTCCATATTTTCCAGTTCTTCCTAAACTTCCATGTTTTCCTCCTTCTCCCAGCTGCTGAATACCCTCCAGATCGGCTTCAGAGAATGTTCTGTTGTTGTACACACAAAGGGCTGGGCCTTGAACCAGTTCCCATTTCTTTCCAAATATCTTTTTTGTCTTATGTTGTCTTTTGTCCCACACAAAGTGAATTTCTGTAGCCTCTGCATCATCAGCATTTTGAATGAGCTCTTTCAGAATATCCTTTTTAGATGGATATGCATCAATGATATTTTTTAACCTGACAGTTAGTTTCTCGGTTTGTCCAAACTCTGTGGCCTGAAGAGAATAGCCACTGACAAAATGATTCTTCAGAGTATAGTGCCTTGTTGTTTTTACACCAAAACAACGGGCCACAGAACGAGGTATCAGCTCATGGGAGAGTTTGACACCAGCTGAGATAGGTATCCATGGGCTGTCATTAAATCTCAGCTCTTTAGAAGATGTCAGCACCCCTTCTTCATCGGGTATGAGACAGTTTGTAAACTTTTCATCACTGATTTTGAACAGCCCATGCACGAGTATTGCAACACAGTTATGGAGGTCTGACGTGGGAAGAGGGTTAGATCCATATAAGGCCTTCATTTTCTCAAGTGCTGCAACAAACTGCTCTTTTGTGAATTGTTTATTGACACCAATGCAGTCCCAGAGCCTCTCAAATTTCCAAAAGATGACTGGAAGCACATAGAGATGTGGTTTCTTTTCAAAATCTTCACTTTTGGCCACTGCCTTTACATTTACGAAGCGATCCTCGATGAAAATGAATGGAAATGATTTAGCATGACCAATAATTGGATTTGGATCTTTCTGTTCAAACAAGTAATAATTGAGATATTCATAGCAAGACTGAGCAATTTTGAAGACAGCAGTCCTTTCAAATGCATTACAGTGTTGATATGCTTTTAACAGCTGCTGGAGCACTGTCTCAACTGGTGGATTTGTCTGTACTTTCAATCTTTGAAGAACTGAATCATGTATTTGAAGAACTGAATGATCAACTGTGAATTCTGTCATGCTTACTAAATTGCGACAATCATCCCTGTACACTTCATTGGGTTTTTTAAGAATGGTCTTGTTCTTGTTTTGTTGATCAAATGGAGCTAAGGCAGGAAGGAATGGTATCTGGGACAGTGTGTGCCAGTGCAGAGATTTCACATCTTCTGAGGAGTCTTTCATTAACTCCATGAGACACTTAAGACGTTTGCAACATTTCGATTTATCCTGTTGCCAAACACTAGATATCTTCCCCACTCTTTCTATGATGTCTTCTAAAGGTAGGCAGTCGCTCAGCATTCCCAAATCTGAAAGTCTTTGAATCCTTTTTGGAAAGAAGAAGTCATTTGCAGTTCCTTCAAGAAAGCGTCCCTCCTCAAGTTCGTACAAACAAGCCACTTTGCCAGAAGGATTCACAAGACGCTTGATCAATTGAAGCGTCTGACATTTCTGTGTTGGAATGCAAGGGTAACTTTTTAGCAGTTCATCAACATCAGGATCATTCAGGTCGATGGCGTTCAGAACAAGCAAATTTCTGTTATCTGTGGCCACAGCACTCAAGTTATCAAACACAATGCTGTAAAACTCTGGCCAGTTGATGGTTTTCTGTTTGATCATTTCCTTGAAGCCACAATTATTGAAACTGTCTCTTACCCATGTTGGGAGAGAAACAACACAGGAGTATGATGGTCCCAATCTCAAGAACACTTTCATGGCAATGTGTCCAACTACTTGATTCTTCTCAATTTTTGGATTTAGAAATCTCGCCTTCTCCATAGAACACCAATTACGTCCATTACTTAAAATAGCCAGAGATTTACCACTGGCATTCTGTGCAACTGCGGAGTAGAAAGATTCAACCAGGGGTAAAAATGCTTTGCTGACTCTCTCTGCATTAGGCCAGAATGCATAGAACAAATAGTTCTGGATTTGTCCATTTTGGGCCATTTTCTTCAGCTCAAGCAGTGTTGTGATGTAAGCAGAGGTTACAGCATCTTTAAGTAAAGCTTTGTTCCACACAGACTTCACTCCTTTTTCCCATAGACCTTTCCTATTTGATGTGACTGCAAAAGTCCCATTAATATGAACTGGAAGACCTGTTTCAATTGAGAGAGGAAGAAAACAAAAAGCCTGGCCAATAAGGCTGTCATCTGGGTACCATGTGTTAGTTTTTGCCTCTCTATGCAAAGGTACAGCTATACCTCCAATTGGATAGGAAAAGACATGCTCCTGATCATTTCTTTTCTGGAACATATGCATTGAATCATGCATCCCAAAACACGAGTACAAAAGCCAGTACTGGGTGAGGGATCTCTCTGAGTGCTCTTGAACTATTTTAACAAGGTGTGCATTCTTGACATCAATAATGTTGTGGCTTATGATATCATTATTGACGGTAGTCCTCTTGATCTCTTGCAGAAATATGTCATTCGAGACAGCAAATAAAGTCATGACTTCTCTGGATATTTTTAGGGGAGTGTGAATCTGATCATTCCTTGGGGGAGTTGATGCATTTTCAGGGACAATTTGAAGGGACAAACATTTAATTCTCTTCAAAAATAGTAGGTGCGTTTCTGAGTTGTCAGTGAAACTATTTGTAAAACTCCTAATGCGATTTTCATCATATACCTTTGAACTTATCTCTGACTTGTTAGCCTCCTCCAGAGTGCGAAATGGTAATTTTATCAAGGTGCCGTTGTAAGCTTTCTTGCTGTTTTGGTCTGACAGATCACAATCAAAAATGCCTTCATGAGGTTTAAACTGTCCAGGAAACCTTTTGTACACCCGTTTCTGGAATGGGTCAAGTTTAATTCCTGGGTTTCCTTTGCTGAGTATGTGCTTTTCCAAATGGGTGACATTTGGATCAAGTATAAGAAGGGTGTTCCCACTCAAAATTGAGGGAATATCACTCACATGGTAAACTGCATTAAATCCAAGCCCAAACTTCCCAATCATCTCAACTTTGTTTTCCTTTGATGCTGATCCCACTTTGACAATGTTCTTCCAGTCTTCTTGTGAAAAGAGCTCATCGTTGAAGATCCAAAGGCATGGTCCATTGCAGAGGGCCATTCCATCATCAATGAGGGTTTCCGGGGGGTCTCTGTGTTTTCGGAAGTCAAGAAGGAATTTACATGTGCTTGCCCCAGCATCCTCCGCATTTTGTAAAAGTTCTTTGAAAATGTCACTTTCTTCATCATATTCTTTAAGAATGTTCTTAATTCTTTGAGTAATTGGTTCAGACTGCCCACATTGTTCTATACCAAAGGAGGCTTGCTCTGCTTGTATGAACTGTGGTTTTAAGATCCGAGTACTTAAGAATGGGACTTTCAACCATCTTGCAGTGAGGGGTAGAACTTCCTCATGAATGACATAGAACTCTTCATTGTCCTGTCTCAGGTCATCTAGTCCTTCAGCACTGATGTCACAGAAGACTGTTTTAGACAAAGGTTGCAGATTAAAGTTTTGATTTTGTGCCATGACAGGCACAGGTGTACTGGTTTTTAAATGCTTCTCATTCTTTCGCATCCAGTCAAGAATGGCAATTGTCACTTTAAGTTCATTTGTGTTACCCTGAGGAGGACACCTGCAGTCAATTTTATTTTTTATGTCATATAGTATGTCTTCAATTTCCTTATCAGATAGTGTTTTCTTCACACCAAATTGTGATAGCAGGTTTTCATACTGCAAAAACTCTTCAGGCACTTTCTTGATGTAAGGGCTTAAATCCAGTTCAGGTGGATAGGCTAAAACTATATCTTCTGAACAGACAAACTCACTTTTATTCCAGATCCAGGGGATGTATTTTGTGTCCAGTAAATCTCTGAAATTTCTCATGTTGTCCTGCATGAATGTATAGATACTGTGCAGCTTGGTTTTTAACTGGAAATCTGAATTTGGGTCGACCATTGATCTCAGTGCAGAGAGGTTCTCCAAGACTTTTTCAGCAGGAGGGGGATCATTAAGTCCAAGACTGTTGCAGACATGTCCTGATAGCTCTGCGGTAAGGGGCATTACATATCCAACAATTGCAGAATACTTTAAATGTCTAACTTCGGCTGGCTTGTAGAAACCTATAGAAATCTCTCTTCCATTCAAGAACTTTGGAGTTTCGCAGGGCACCCACTGCCTTTGCATCAACTCTTCTTTCTGCGTCTTGCTGAATTTTGAAAGAAAATTATTTTCATTGAGTACTTGAACAATAGCATTTGCTTTTTTGAATGCTTTACCTGGTGAGTGAACACAAAGCATTTCAATATCATTAATAACTTGGAGTATGTTTGTTATTGATATTTCTGTTTGGTTTGTCTTTAAGCCAAGGCGTTGCAAACTCTGGAGCATTTCCTGGGTCTTTGTGTAAATAGGTGGGGGAAAGAAATCTGTTTCAAAAAGGTCCTGGAATGTCTCGTTTCTTGAATCAAAAAGATCTGAGGCTTGTTTGCGTTCTCCCTGAGTTGTCATAATAAAATTTAGACTTTTTGTTTTTGTGAACAGCTGTTCACTTTGTGAGAGCAGAATGCTACCATTATTCAGGATCCAGGACATTATTTTCTGTTCCTCAGCATTTTGGAAAAAGCCTGTCTTAATACAGTCAACCAAATGAACAGCCACTTTAGCTGCATCCAAGAGGTCAATTTTCAGAAGAGTCAAAAGTCTGCGATCAGCTTCATTTGCACACTGTACAAGGGTGTCAGGAATTGGCAGACCAGTTGGAATGGCTGGATTTGTGGTTGAAACAACTGCTTGTTTTGATTTAACTGCAACATATTTCCCAGACATCATTCTGAAGATAGGCAACATGGAAAGAAGGTCCTTTTCAGCAGTTGAGAGAGAATCCAAAGAAGAGAGGTACACTTTCAGCTCCTCTCTTTCTTGTGATGAAGCAGAGTCAATGCCTTTGATGACCTGGTCTCTGTTTGAATTTACAAAGACTTGTAGAACATTTCTTGGTGAAGCTGGAAGAACATAAATCTCAATGTCATGATGTCTAAGACACTCATCTCTTGTTATGACTGTACATCCCACTATTTTTAAAATGTTTTGAACATTATCTGACAAGTTGGACCCTGTGCTACTCTGAAAGATCAAAGTAGGTTTACTCTGCAACCTTGCTAACAATACAGAATTGCCTGAACTCTGCAGTGGCTCCAGTGGTATTAAAGGCATGTCAATAAAGCTGCTTAAGTCATTCCATTCAGTTTGTAGAAACTTCCAGAATTCAGCCAGCCAGCTCTTTGGTGGATGATTATCTGCTGCTGTTTTCCATGTCACGTGACCTTGGTTAACTTTCCAGTCAATAGGTAAGTGCTTCTTCATGAGCGCAACAACATGTTGTGCATCCAAATTGATTATGTTGTATATGCCTGAAACACACACACACACACATATTCATTTGATAAATCAATTGCATACTATTATAAGCACTACTGATAAAATATACAAAACTACTTTCTTACTCCTTGTTGCTAGTTTTCGTAGTTGCATAGTGCAAATATGGCTCAGGTCGTTTGGTAAAAACCTTTCTTTGCAAAATGGCAGCAATGTTCTAAACAAATAAGAAAAAAAAAAAGATTAATACTTTAACAACACAATATAAAGAGACTAAAGAATTCAAGTAGGAAAGACATTATGTCAAACCTTACCTTGAAAACTTCTCATTGTCAATCAAAACAGTGTTCTGCACTCCATTGGCAAATGAAGTGAAGGTTCCATCACTGAGAGGCAGAAGCTTCAGTCCTTGTAGCTCTGTGTACTTTTCATCACTGAGAGCATATTCAAGAAGAGTGTATTTGTCATCTTTACTGAGATTTTCAGCCACACTTTTGTGAAGGACATGTCTAACATAAGATGGAGTCACCCATGTCAAAGTGTCACGTCCAGGGAAGATCTCTTGAACATCTTTCAAAACATGTTCTGGGACTGTGACCAGATTCTCTCCTTTAGCAATCAATAATCTTGACACTGCAGACATTGTGTCACTGCATATATTGTTAGCTGGAAAAACTGCATCTGAAGCCGACACCCAGATTTTCTTATTATCAGCGAGGTGAAAGATCTTGTAGGGAAATAGCTCTTTCAGAGTATCTGATGCAACTTCATGCCATCTCTCTTTATGTACAGTCTTCGATAGGTCAGGCCAAAGATTGTACACAGTGGGGGAAGGCAGGGCTGAGTTCTCTGATAACCGAATGGCATCGAGGATCATCATTAGATATACACGAGGAAGAATCTTTTTTGTGAGCAGCTCATTCCACATCGCAGACTCATCATTCTTCTGATCCTCTTCTTGCCACTTGATGAACCTACGATTGTCTGTCAAGCCAAAGCAAGCATTGATGTGAATAGGAAGTCCAGTTTTGTTTGGTTCATTATTCGGAAGTGGCAGAAAGCAACTTAGTCGTCCATTGCAAAGTGATCTGTCTTCATCTAATCGAAATGCTGCGTCAACTTGAGGGTAGAAGCTCAGTTTACTAGCTAGAGAGTCAATCTCTGGGATATATCCCTGTTTTAGAAGGCAACTTGTCACAAGCCACTGGGACTTTGTTTCTTTTGTTTGGTGGGAAATCTCTGATACTGTTTTAAAACATGTTTTTCTGTCGAGCGATTCTTGCTTGATATGAGAAAGGTCAGAAATGCAGTCATTTGACAATGACACTTTTAACCTATTGTTGCAGATGCCATTGGTGTCAATGTGCAGCAAAGTAATGGATGATACATTTCTCAGGAAAAGAAGGCTGATGTCTGCATCAGCAATGAAACTGTCAAATAGCTGGGTAACTTTTGTGGAGTCATATAGGTTATCTGAGATTTCAGAAGCCTTGTTACGCAAAGGGAAGCGGAAGAGCGTTCCTTTGAAGTATTGCTTCTCGCTGATGACCTTCTCCCAGGTACAACTGTTGACTTGACTGACAATGTTTTGAAACGGCTGAAACTGATCTCTCAAGTTCAAAAGACTCTCTCTGTCCTCTTCATCGTTCAAAGACCATCGATAGCCTTCTTCATCCTCTTCAAACATCTTCTTTTGTGGGTCAAAAATGGCTAGGTGTTCAGAACTGAAGACACATGGCAAGTCTGTAAAAAAATTATAACAAAATTAAAAGAAAAAATAAAATTAACATTGTTGACATTCTGGTGTTATACTAATCTCTGTGTGGGACACTCAAAGTATAGGGCTGCATGATATTTTGTTATAGCAATGATATTGGGATGTATCTGCGCAGGATGTGTGATGTTCAGTAGGTCTATAGCTATTATTATATTTACTCTAATTGATCTCTTTGCTCATACACAGGCAGTGTTTCTACACCGCGGCAGCTGTACAGAGATAACCATTTTTAAATCAATTTAGTAGCAGAGCTACCACAAACGATTTTCAGTGTTTGTTGAAACTTCTGCCCAGTAGAGGATAGCCACCCATTTCGGAAGTTATCACTCGATTGAATAGGCGCGTTATCAGTGGTTATCAGCTCATTTATATGGGTCAGAAGGGGCCTGCTGCACCTACTGGGAGGATTAGAAGGTTGATATCATCCATAGGACTACAGCTCTGGCTACTGGGCATGCGCACATCAATCAAACGTTTGTTTTTTTTAACACTGTACGACAATAATACCGTTTTTGTATCATAGTAAAGGGTAGGTTGAGGGTTGTTTCTGCTGATTAGCTGAATACAACCAGATTGTTGATTAGTGTTATATACAATCCTAGTCAATAAGGCAACAATAAATGTATTTTAATCCTGAAGTCAGTGCAACATTATAATGAATGGTTTAGGGATTTGCTCAATACTAGATTTAGGACTGTTGCTAAATTATTTTTATTATTACAGTAAAAATTACCTGGCATGATGAGTGTTTGTTGAACTTTTAACTCTTTCCCTGCTAAAGACAAATTTTTACGTGTTTAGGTGGATTACGGTATGGAATGCCCTAGCACATGTCCTGAACGAGTTACGGGATTTTTGAGTCTGCCAGGTTTGAAAAAAAGACTTGCACACAAGCAATCAGCTCTGAAGCAAGAAGCTGAATGGTGAGTCAGTGCCATCTTAAATACCCGTATGCACTGGGAGTGGCTTGCGCACTCTCATTGGCCATTCCTGATTGGCTTGTTCTCAAAGATCAGAGCAGAGTGACTGACTTGAGAGGGAACCAAAACAACCTCAATGTCTGTTCACAGGCCTTGAGTTCTCTCCAGCGCTGGAAAACTGATACGATATTTACACGGGTCATACTTCTTGCCTTATCGTGCCGCAGACATTTTACTCTTTTGCTTTTTATCTGTATGTCACTCTGTTCATGGTCATGAATAAACATGCCCATTACTGCTGATTGGCTACAAGTTTGTTTTGCTAAAGGGCCTGAATCTTTTTCTAAGAAACTGCTGAAAAATCGTATACCCTGAATTTAATTATTTCCTGGATTTTCTATCACCATAGTCCCTAAACATAAAATAGAATCCTATGTAAAACAGGAATTCAAGGGATAAAAAATCTAAAACATTTTGACACCCCCACCCCTCACATCTCAAACCCAAGTTACACCCTTGTGTGCATAAATGCTTGTGTGTGTGTGAGTGTGTGTGTGTATGCTTGTACAGGTTTTTATCACCTCATGGGGACCAATTGTCCCCACAAAGATAGGAATACTAGTAAATTTTGACCTTGTGG
>JAUCNO010002367.1:0-36070 GCA_032353835.1 Enteromius viviparus
GACGTACTACATCCGCCATATTGATGTTGTCACGTGTCACGCGTCGTCACAACAGCGCGAAAATGTAAAACGTGTTAAACAAGTGTAATTTAATCACAATGAACAAAGTTTTTTTCCTGAGGTGCTTACACTTAAAATGAGCCGCGTCTCTACTTTCGGTCAATTTTTCGAATATGACGCTTCCTTTCCCGGAGCCTTATGGGATAGGAAAGTGTCCATGTTATGCTTACTACAGAATTCGGCCGGAAGTAGTAGGTCATCCGGGTACTTCTCGCCTACTGAATTTCGAACGCTATGAATTCGGACATACTACTCGCCTCGCATGCTGTTCTTCGCGTACTATATAGTAGGGAAGTAAGCGATTTCCGATGCAGCATATAGCCAGGTCTACTTCTCTCTGTTTATGTCTATAACCAATCACGCGGGTACTGGGCTACTTCGCAGCATTACCTACCTGAACCAGTCTTAATAGTGTGTATAGAAACACTTATTACAGGTGTACCGTAGTGATTCAGGACAATCCAAAAACACAGTTTGGAAAATAGATTCATGGTGTACTGGCTTATTATATTAAATTTTTAGGTGTTAAACACAAAAAGGATACGGACTGCAGCTTTAAAATAACTATTTTTGAGTAATTCCCACTACTGTTCAAAAGTTTGCGGTCAGTAAGATTTATACCACCAATACTTTTATTCAAGGACTCGTGACAGTCAAGACATTTAAAAAATATTTTTACAAAATATTTCCATTTTTAAAAAAAAGCTGTTCTTTTGAACAAATAATCCTTAGAATTCTGAAAGATCACAGTTTTGACAAAAATATTAAATATTACAACTGTGATAATAATATGAAATGTTTCTTGGGCACCAAATCAGCACATGAGAATGATTTTGTGACACTGGACTGGAGTAATCATGACAGGAATTAACTACAAATGGAAAAATTCAAAATAAAATAATATTATATAAATGCTGCCTCGTTAAGTATAAAAAAACTATTTTCAAGACATATTTAATTAGCAGAAATATCTTACAAACCCTTTTGAACAATAGTGTACTTGGACAAATCATGAAAGATGTGTACAGTATGTAGCATGTAGTACAGTGTGTTATTTTACCTGTGGGGTCTTCCTCAGTGAATTTGATCATTCCAGTCCATGGAGCTGAGGGACCAGCTGTGAAAAAACAAACCTACTCATTATCATAAGCAAACTGATTGGCTTTGTTTATTAGTTTTAATTTAATTCAAATTTTTAGTCTGCATTCACAAATCTTTCACCTCTAAGGCGAGCACGGTCTGATGGATCCATGGCAACTACAGGGTCAGAGGCCCGGGATGGGCGGCTCACACCAGAATTGTTGAGGGCTCGGACCCTAAAGGTGTAGGAGCGGCCCTCAATAAGCCCAGTGACAGGAAAACGGGCATACTTCACTGGAGTGTCATTACACTGGGTCCAATGATGAGTGCCCACCTCCAACCTGTACAGAAATATTTAAATGATCAGTACTGATGTGAGCACTACTGTATGACCTCATTGCTGATGGCATATGACTCACCTGTCAATGAAGTAGCCAATGATGGTACTGCTGCCCTCCACTGCTGGCTGCTTCCAGGTAACAACCACATAGTCTTTATTAGCGTCATGACAACGCACATCAAGAGGAGCAACAGGAACCCCCTCCTCCTCCACATCAGCATCTGATATACACAAATCAGCTTGATTTGTACCCTGCTGTCACATCTAATTATGGCAAAGTAAGATACATGACAGCGCCTCCGCTCTGTGAGCAAAGCTAGCTAATTTCAGCTCTCTTAACTTAGAAAGTGTTTCAACGATCTAATCATGTAAGCCTCGAGGGCTTATAAGATGATGTCAAAAACAAAAACTTTATAAAACCTTTTTTTTGTAACATTCACAAGCGAACAAGCCTAAAATCTAAACATTTTATTACAGTGGCAACATCTCGAGGATGCTTCAAGAAACCTACCTGCAAAGCTACAGTACTGGTAAAGTTATGTAATAATGCTGTAAAATTAGGATGCTTTCAAAAATAATTACACAAATAGATTTTCTTTATCAATTAACTTCTATTACCTAAATTAAACCAGCAATTAGTGTGAGCATGCTTTGCATTTAAAGTAGCTTTTACTGTGGGTACACATGCAATATAAATTTTTTTATATTAAATATTAATATTTGAATATTATGTATTTAATAAAAAATCTACACCATGAAACTATAGACTTTGGGCTCAGCTTTTATGCTTGTTTACTGCATTTATTTGATGAAAAATACAGTAATTATAGAATATTATTAAATACAATAACATATTTATATTTATTTACCTTTTTACATTTATTTCTGTGATAGCAAAAAAAAAACATTTCATATTATTATTATTATTATTATTATTATTATTATTATTATTCATTTTGTGGAAACCATGATACATGATTCTTTGATATATAAAGCACAAAAACAGCATTTATGTGAAACAGAAATCTTTTTAAATTACGTTTAATGTCACTTTTGATTGACTTAATCCATTCCTGCTGAATAAATGCATTCATTTCTATCACAAAAAGTTACTGACCCCTAACTTTTTGATTTGTACTTCACCCTGCTTGTCACTAGCGCCGTCAACCAAAGATAGAAGCAGCATTCCCAGAGAGAAACCTTATACATGTGGTCACACTTAAAGATACAGCGCACACAGCTTGTGCAAGGACAATAAGACCTTTCTTCTCAGCGTAAGAGTACTCGGTGCAAGCATACAGACATATCTCACCTCTGACAAACACGTAGGCAGAGTGGGTGTCGAAGCCTGACTTGGTGTTGACACGCATAGTGTACAGACCCTCATCTTCTTTGTTCAGATGCACAAGGGTCAAAGTGGCTCGCTCACCACTCCAGTGCATGTGCACCCACTTAGAAGATGACAAGGCGACACCTGATAAAGAAAAGGGATCATTATAGACTGTAAACTGCACTTTAATTAATAGTTAGTGCCTATAAAGAGCAAAGAGGAGGACAATAGCTAGAAGTATGCTTCAGTAAATTTGTAAGTAGCTTTTTTTAAATGCACTTTCAATGCACTCACACTTACCATTTCTGAACCACACTACCTCTGGCTGGTAGCGCTTCACAGTGGGGTACACAATGACTGTACAGCCCAAACTCATGGTCTCTCCCTCACGGCCAAAAGAAACGTCAAACTTGTCAATGATGGTAGTGTTGAAGGTCACACCATATTCATGGCTGAAACCATCTGAGCGGAATATGAATAGAAACAGCTTAAAGGTCAAATGATTTCTATTATACACATACAAATGAAAAAGAAATGTTAGAAATGAGGTTTAAAGAATTTTTCGCAAAGACCAAAACATTACATTTATATAAACATTTGATACGAGTACAGATGTGATCATAAAATAGAATTAGATGGTATGGGAAACTTACGAGGCCTTTCAGGCACTTGTTCTCCTTCTTTGAATCCTTTAGAATGAAAATGCAAATGATTTTAAAAATGTATAATGAAACTGAATATCTGCATGATGCATTGCAAAAAGAACCAACTGCTTCACTTGAAATATTCTGGTCAACCTTGGTGTACGCGATCACCAAACAATATTAAATAAAGACACAGTGAACATATTTCATAGCATTAGTCTGCGCAGAGGCAGTGGAAAGATGCTCTAGAATAACACAGGGCAAACCGAGGTGCTGTAAGAGCCTTAAAATAGAACGTCAAGAGGACAGCAGCTGTAAACCAGAGCAGAGTGACTTACACACAAGTTTAAGCAGTTTCTACCTTTAGAAGAATGAGTAAAACTTATGCCTGTGCTGCAGATGAAACCCTTACGTAATTGATTTACTGAAAATATACACCTGACCACAAAACCAGTCATTAGGTTACGTTTTTGGAAATGGAGTTACACATAATCTGAAAGCTGAATAAATAAGATTTCCATTGATGTACTGTATGGTTTCTTAGTATAGGACAATATTTGGCTGAGATACAACTATCGAAAACCTGGAATCTGAGGGTGCAAAAAAATAATCAAAATATTGAGTTTTGATATATTTATGGTGGGAACATCTACAAAACATCTTCATGGAACATGATCTTTACCTACTAACCTAATGAATTTTGGCATAGAAGAGAAAATCAATAGTTTTGACTTCTACAATGTACTATTGCTACAAATATACTTGTGCTACTTATGATTATGAATGGGTTTTGTGGTCCGGGGTCACATACTGTATATAATTTCTAATATTAAAAAGGCCAGATCTGAGGCATCAATACACAACATTTGGAGTACATGTAAAACATTATAAAAAATAAAAAAAAGATTGAAATCCAATTAAAACTAATGAAATACTCACTTTTAATAATGACAGGGGCAAACGCAGAGCTTTCTCCCTTCACATTAAGTGCAGAGATTCTGTACTCCGCAGTGTCGCTAAAATTACAACTGCAACCCACAAAAATAATTTTCATATAATTTCAGTATAATACAGTTATATAATATATCATTTTAAAAGAATCCAAAATAACAGTCACGCCTTTAATGTTTATCTTCTTCATACATCTGATATTACTAAGAAATCATCCCATGCATATAGTGCAATATAATAATAAATAAATCAAACAAACTTTCGCAAAAATCATTAAACTAATAAAAAGTTCTTTACTTCTTAATTTCCAGAGAATGCATGTTGTATTGGCTCTCTGTGAAGTATTTCTCAGAGTGAGACTTAGCATCAATTAAAACATTGTTTTTGTACCTGAAAAATTAGGGAAAGAGAACAGAGTTCAGTTAAACCTAGATTTAATGATCATTTTTATCCAGTAATACTGGAATTGTGTGCTGACCAGGCCACGCGAGGTTTGGGCCATCCAGCCACCGTGCAGTGCAGGGTCACACTCTTCCCCTCCCACACGGTCTGGCCACGCGGTTTCACAATGAATTCTGGGGGGTGAGTCAAACTGTCTGGATTCATCTTCTTTTGGAATTCTTCTTTCTCATGCATCTTGTGTAAAAAAAAACAACATCAATTAGGACCCTAAGATAAAACAGTCATACAAACACTGAAACTGCTGGAAAAGTTAGTGTGACTAACTAGGTCTCAATATACAGTTTTGGGATACAAAACATTGCACTAATCTTTTTAAAAAGGCACAACGTTTTATATAAGCATCTTGTTAAACATTTTAGGTCAAACCTTCCTGCTCAGAGCCAGGCGTTCAGCAGACTCTCTCAAACTGGTCTCTCTGGACTTCTTCACAGTTCTCATCTTGAAGTCGGTCTCCCTGGAGAACAGGTTCCTCATGACGACATACCCCACACCCTCCTCCTTCACCTCCTCCTGAGTCTCCATCAGATCCTGGGTAGCCAAATGACTAACAGAGAAGATTAAGTTAAGGAGATGTTTGACAAATGAGATCCATGTTAGTCTAGACATGCATATTTAATTAGTCAGGGGTGTAGGGATGTAGGAGCAACTCCTGCCTTAACTTAAAAAGTTCTTACGAGTTTCTTAGACATGAGAGAATTTTAAATCAGGTAAAAATAGCAAACCATGCAATCACCTGCTTCTAAAGACTGGGACCACGTATCCAATGATCTCGTCTTCTTTGTCCACAGCCAGGTACGAGCGCTTTTCTTTCTTAGAAAGAGTGCTCAGTTTCTTTTCCTTCTTTGAAACTTTGTGCCTAAACAACAGTGAACACCAACAACATCAATAAACCTAGAGTTTGATTATTCGGGCAAAATGCATCATAGATTTTGTATACGGCTGAAAACACTTTATTCCATTATTCCATCATAAAATGTCAGTAGCATTTATTGTTTCCCTTAAATCTTCCTAACGCTAATGGAACAAAAGGTTTAGTATTTCAGTAGGGTTAATGGAACAGAGTCACGTGAAAGTAAGTCTTAGTGTGTTAGTGGAAAGGAAATATTAGAGACAGCCACAGTACCAAGCATTTATAAACAAATAAAAAAATAAATAAATGAAAAAGCTTGAAATAAGCAGCACTTTAGAAAAAGCAATTAAATCAATTTACTCTACTCCAGAATATTGTTACTGTGTGTGCGCGCAACATTGTTCACCAAAAAACATATTACAAAAATATTACTTTTTTTTTTTTCTTCTTTTAATGCACATTTTGTTAATTGCGATCCCGAAAGATCATGACCGGCTGGTAACAAACGACACTTGAAATGTCATGTCAGCCGGAGATAAACCATTTAGCATGCACATGATCCTAACAGCCACCTGCATTATGGGCTTTGGACTGATTTATAGATAAAACATAAGAGCTCTGTCTGCTATTTGAGAAGCTGATCCTTTTTATCTCTTACACTGTTACAAAATGTTTTGGGATTACAGTGGCTTCAAAGCCTGTGGATTGTTCCAGAAGTAGTACAATAATACAAAGTCCATATTTTGCTAATTGTTTGTCTTGAACAACTATGGGCTAAACGGTACAAACGTAAATTGAAAGAGTATTATAGTTAATTAATGCTAGAAATATTTAAATATTTAAAGAACCATTTAAAGTTGCTGTCAGGAAACAATTTCACAACTATAAAGAATTAAGTTAGCCATATATCAGCATTTGGCTTGCCATATTCAAAGCATACATGTGACGATTTCTGCATAAATAACCATCAGAAACAATATGGAGACCTCCAATACTGCTCTATGGAATTAAATCATTAATTTCTCACTCTCATGTCGTTCCAAACTCGTAGGAACATTCATCTTTGGAACACAAATTGCGATTTTTTTGTTGAAATCCAAGTGCTTTCTGACCCCTGTATAGACAGCAACGCAACATTCAAGGCCAAGAAAGCTAGTAAGGACATCGATTTTTAACAGATTAAACATATAGCTTTAAACAGATAGATCAACAAAAGTAAGATTGCTTCATCATTTAGTATTTCATTATAAGCCTGGGGTTTCTCTCTTCTGTGGAACACAAAAGAAGACATTTTGAATATGGTTGGGAACCAAAATACATTCTTTTATGCCTCACAAACAGAATGAAATCATAAGGGTGTGCAAATTTTGACAACATTGGAATTTTGCATGAATTATCCCATTAGACCTCCTCAAGAAGCAAAGTGATGTACAGTTCATGTACAGTTACAGTCGAACTCAACTACTATGATTTCAAGTTCCAGTGACCATAAATAATCACTAAGACCATTAATAACTTTGGCTCACTCCCACAGAGGCTCAAATTCTTCCAACCACAGGGTCATGAAGTCCTCAACAGCACATATGTTCCTCTATAACAAAGGATTCTGACCTATATATTTATAAACATAGTTTCAATGACTATGACCATGAAAAAAGCACAAAAGCCACAGCACACTCAGCTGGCCTACTTTTGAAAAGTATTTGTTTCCAGGCATGTTTTCCATAAGGATTAAAAAGAAAATTATAATAATAATAATAATAAAAAGTTACAAGCTATGAACCAAAACAACAAGCGAAGAGATAAATCTCAATATTACAAACTAATTATAGTGTAAACAAAGTGAGATTCAGTCAGGCACAGCGACATTTGCAGCTTTGAGGCAGAACATCTCGTCGTATGATCAGACACAGATCTATACAAATATATACGCAGATTGAGAGTGTAGGGAAAACATGCTTTTTGTCATGGGAGTGGGCGGTTGCTGCTGAGCACTTAAGAAGCGATAATCATTCCCATGGCAACAGCAACTCCCTGATTGGTGAAGTGATGCTGAAGTTAAGTTATTCAACGGGAATTTGGCTTAAACTTAAATGATACAGAAGCATATATCATCGTTTGAATTGCGTGATACCTTTTGACCGCTGCATACTAAACCATACACCATTTACTCACAACTATCCAACAATAAAAGATGAAAATAATTATCGCTGCATATACCACAGAAAAACAGCCTTTTTGTAGATGACTTGATTTTAAAACCTATGCTGTCGTTGGTCATAGTTATTGATTTGTTACTGCAATAAGCTCATTTGCAGTCATCACAAAATGAAACTGATAATAAATAATTAAAAAAAAAAAAAGCATGAGCACTGAGATTTTTAGAGGTACTTTGCGGATCTGTTTTAGAGCATACAAACACAATAAGGTTATAATGAAAGGGTTATAATGTAGGCACTTCATATGATGCACGCATTTTCAAGTAAGCAGCATGGAGCGTGTTATAAAAGCACTGGTATCTAAAAAGCAGTGCTTGTGAAGGGGTTGCTCTACAGGGGCCATTCTTCGGGGCAGCATGAGCATTGGGAGAATGTCCCCCATGTCCTCTTACCCATGGCTGCTGCTGCTCCTGCTCGCATAAGCAGCATAAGACTGGCGGCTAACAGATGACAGGGAGGCTTGGTGATAGCTGCTCTCATAGCGAGTCTCAAGGTCCCGTTGCTGCTGTTCCTTCTGAAGTTTTAAGGATTCTGACATCCTGAGGTGATTTTTAGATCGGCCCAAGGACCCCTTTCTCTCTCCGCTTGCAGTCTCAAGTACAATTCCCAATGAATGTTAATTCAAACGCACAAAAAACAACACTTGACTCCAAACACATTTTAATCATGAATATACACCGTCAGAAAAAAAGTGCCAAACTTGAAGGCCTTCGGGGGTATAGCAGCTTGTCACTGAGGCAGTAACCTTAAAAGGGACATGTTTGTACCTCAGTGTAGTAATATTAACTTTAAGGTACTATTCTTAATCTTTAGTGGTAAATAAGGTACTTAAAGGTTTTTTTCCTGGTCAAAACTGTCACCTAAATACATACTTTTTATGCATTTTTTGTCCTGGGAGAATAAAGTCCACTATTATTTTTCCGAAACACTGTATGGGCCAACACACATATGCAAAACATTTGTCTATCGATCTTTGTTTACTGTTATAATGTTAAAATAAAAGGACATAAATAATTAAATTGACTTAATATCCCAACAGCAAAAAATAAATATTCCAACAAAACTGTTCCTAGTATTCATAGTATACCTAACGTCAGGCACCATAAAATTATAGTCTACTAGTTTTGATGTTGTGATGTTGACTAATCGATCAATTTTGATTAAGTCGCTACAGATTACTGGATGACTTTAACGCATTGCTTCTTTTGTTTGGGCCAGGCCTAGACTCGATTAGAAAAACTCAAAAGTGACTTACCAAGTCAAGGTTGCTTTTCAAAAAGAAGAAGGGACAAACTCCAAAAATTGAGAAGCCAGTGAAAATCCAGGCACAGCGGCGGGTATGGGGCAGCCGACAGGACGGGACTTCACTGAACAAAAATAATGCTGCCACTCTGCAGATTGCAGCGTCCAGGCACGACCTTGTATGGCCACTAGGTCTGATAAATATAGACCCTGACTAGGGGGCAGGCAGTTTCAACATGTTAACTTTGGGAACGCGCGTAATTCAATTCATAATAACAAATCTTTATTACATTTTATTAAAGGAATATCAGAAGACTGCTGTTAGCATGTAGCAATAATTCAACTCTAGCTCAGCAGAAGTGATCTCATGTCATATTTTGTTGTTGTTGTTTGTTAATAGGCCTATGTTTTTTACACAATATGTTAATTTGTGATTTTACAACAGCTAATATCATATTTTCCCGGCAAACATCCTCACAAAGTGCGTTAAAATGAAAGGATCGAAACTAACTGTAACTATTGTATAACTTGTAACAGCTACATTTATATCTAAGATATATGGTATTGATTGTGATACGTTTACAAACGGTTTGCTGTATATTTACCGTTACGTGTTGTTTTGTAGCTACTTCTGCGGTCTTGGTTAAATATTAATTTTTATTTAACACGATTAGTATTTGTTTAAAATAAAAACTTCTAAAATTATAAAAAAAATAATATTTTCAAATTAGCTTTATGCTATTAAAAAACTTTTTATGTGAAAAAAATGTATGTTAAAAAAAAAATAATGACACTGATACCAGATTAAATTGTAATTTAACTAAATTAAAGCTGACCTCGTTTTCATATTTTGAAACCATGAAAAATAAGCACACCCACAATAGGCACACCCGTTAAGGTAACAATTGACTAATTTTAGCAGTCATTCTGGCATTCCTCCTATTTAATAATTGACCCTACCCCTACAGGATAACACATGGGCTATTCCAGACAGTGATGCAATGATCTGTTGACGGGACTTTTCCATTGTACTAATCCACAGAGGGGTACTGTGGGTCGTCGGTAACCAGCGTGCGAGCAGCCGTTGTTGTTAGGTGTCCTGCCTTTTTTATACCGGGATAGGTATGTGAAATTTTACTAGATTTAGTATATCAGTATCTCAAATCTAGATTTAGATATTTAATCAGTTTTATGTGACGTCAAAGTCACAATTTTAAATCAAACAGCTCAGTTGCTATAGCTAGCTTATATGTAATTATGTGTTATGCTGTGAACGAAACGGGCTTTATTATTGACCATTAGTGCTCATAAAAAGACACTGTGTTTGAATGTGGATGAAGAAACTAAAATAATTATCAAAATACACATAACATGAGCTCTGAAGAATTGAAGTAACGTTACTACTCAGTTGTTGACAGTTAACGTTAGCTAGTGGGTGGGCTGCTCAGCTAATGTTAACGCAGCTAACGTTAGCAAAACAAACTCATAACCAGTCTTATATGCAAAATAGTTTTTTGTCTTGGAAGTAAGTCGTTTAAAATAAACCAAAAGTCATGTGGTTTATATTGACATGGTTGCTGAATGACTTTTCGTCATTCTTTTTTTTAATAGCTCATGTTATTCGTATAATGTTTGTCGAACGTTGTAACGTTACACTAATGTACAAGCCTAACAAGCAATATGTCTCTCTTATTTTAGTTTTAATATCACAGAATCGTCAAAATGTCTAGCAAAAGGGCTAAGGGAAAGACCACCAAAAAGCGCCCCCAGCGGGCCACGTCAAACGTGTTTGCCATGTTCGACCAGTCCCAGATCCAGGAATTCAAAGAAGCCTTCAACATGATCGATCAGAACCGTGATGGATTCATTGATAAGGAGGATCTGCATGATATGTTGGCTTCGTTAGGTAAGGACAAAATTAAGTCGGCAAACCAGAAAGGTTAAATCTTTTATCCTTGGCCCTTGACCCAGTTTCCTTCTAATAAACTATATTTCTGCACCCTTTTCATATAAATACTATTAAAATAGATGAAATAAAACTCAATTTTTGCACATTATGCTTTGAATAGCATTAGAGTTCTGGTAAGGTTAAAGAGACTCCTTAGTAAGATGCAAACTTACTAAAATCATCATATTGCCATTTAGAGAATTTATGCCATTCCTTCTTAGCCCCCCCCCCCTGAACACACAAAATTATGTTTGTATAGTTGAATTTTTGCCCATGCCATGAAAGTCAAAGGCTACTGTCAAATGTTTTAGTTCTGTTAATATTAATGTCTTTACATGCATATGCATGTTCCTATAATTTAGATTAGTTATAATTTCTAAAAATCTATACATGCCTGTGTGTGTGTGTGTGTGTATATATATATATATATATATATATATATATATATATATAATACGTATACACAGTACACACGCATATTATGTATATAAAACGTTTATTTTGGATGTGATCATCTAACAGCACTAAAATGTTTAGTTACCAACATACTTCAAAATATCTTCTTTTGTGCTCAGCAGAAAAAAGAAACTGATACAGGTTGGGAATCACTTTAAAAGCTACATTTAATGACAGGTTATTTCATTTTTAGGTAAGAACCCCACAGATGAATACCTCGAGGCGATGATGAATGAAGCCCCCGGTCCCATTAACTTCACCATGTTCCTCACAATGTTTGGAGAGAAGCTTAACGGCACAGATCCTGAGGATGTTATCAAAAATGCATTTGCTTGTTTTGATGAGGAGGGGACAGGTAAACATGAATAAACCACTGAAATAAAATATCAAGTAACACTAGTGATCTGTAAAAATAGTTTTATAAGTTATTAATAATCAGTTTGCCTCATTTGTCCTAGGTTTTATTCAGGAGGACTACCTGAGGGAGCTCTTGACCACTATGGGAGACAGGTTCACAGATGAAGAAGTAGACGAGCTGTTTAGAGAGGCCCCTATTGACAAGAAAGGAAACTTCAACTACGTAGAATTTACACGCATCCTGAAACACGGTGCTAAAGATAAGGACGATTAGGACAAGGCCAAACACTACTGAAACAAATGGAAACTACTGTACACTGTAACACTACAACATCTTTAATTGTCTTCTTTCCCCGAATTTATGGGCTAGTGCAAAGGAATACATTCATCAGCAAGTCAAAATCATTTGACTCTACTGGACCTTCTCTTAATCAGTTTAAGTAGACTTGTACATAACAATGAAACAAATAGACATGTAATCGGGGCTAAACCTCAAAATAAATAAATGCTGTTCTGGTATGTAAATGTTGACAAATAAATTCCAGAATTATTAAATGTAGCCTGGAGTTGCTGGATATTTCCATTTTGTAATAAAAAATTTGAAATAAGTTAAGTCATCAAATGTTCATTACAGAATGTGGGATGTTTTACGGAAATACGGTTTCTCCTCCCCAAAACAATAATTTTTAATAACAAACCTAGTAGATTTAGGATTTTACTGAACAGGAAAAGATTTACTGAACTGACACAAATTGTCTTCAAATGTTTAATTTCTCTCAATAACTTCACAACAGCATTTGAGACAGAAATTGATGGGAAAAACCACCAGTGGTTTCAAGCACCCTGAGATTTAATCATGGTAAAAACAAGGACTGTCAATTCTGAAATCTTTTGCTTTGCACAAGTTCGCTTTTTTCATAAATACAACTTATTATTTTTAATCCAAAATTTCAACTGCACAAAACTTTATTGAATTAGATTATTTAATTGTTAGATCCTTTAAAAGGATATTCTTTCAGCACCATTTTCTCTCTTTGATCAAAATAAGAGTATGAATCCAACGTCTGTCAGGCTAGATAACAAAGTTTAAAGAGACAACAGTGTGATCCAGATGGGATTTTCAAAAATTAGCACGGAAAATCTAAACTCATAAGAAAACAATTTCAATATTTTTGGAATGCTGCCTGTTCTTCTCTGCATGTGTAGGTTGTGGGGTGTAGGCGAACTGCAGGACCACCTCCAGTGCCAAAGCTCTCAGTGAGGTTCTTCATTTGCAGCACCAGTAACTACTGATGTCAGGAGTCTTACTTCATGATCATTCTGCTAAGGCTAAGTTTTTCGTCTGAATCTTAGCCAAGTGATCTGATATTCCAGCTTCGATTTTGTCACACTGAGCTAAGAACCCCTGAGCATGAGGAAAATAAAGAGAACATTTAAGATAAGAAATCAAATAATGGTCATCAATATGTTAAAGTCTAAGGCGCTTCATTAAAACCCAAAATTACAGAATAGTACACCCAAAAATTTATATTTACATCCAATGGAACCGTGGAACAAGACTGTAATGGTCATCAGCATCGTAAATCCTCAAAAGTTTTTCATATTTGTTTGTAATTCTATTCTTTGCACTATATTACCTTTGCATCAAATTATGCCAGCATCTATGGAAGGCATGCCGTTATCAGTCAAAAGTCATTAAAACACTATCACAGATTTTTTTTCTGTTATGTGAGCAAATGGGAATGCAAGAAATATACTAGTGGTACTGTCCCATTCACTGCTCTTCAAGTTAACCCAACTATGATGACTTCCACTGCTGAGAAACACAGAAATGTGAAAAAGATCCATTACATAAATACGTTTATTTTCTTCATCGGAACAGATTTGGATAAATTTAGCATTACATCACTTGCTCACCAATGGATCCTCTCCAGTGAATGGGTGCCATCAGAATAAGAGTCCAAACAGCTGATGAAAGCATCACAATCATCCACACAACTCCAGTCCATCAATTAGGATTTTGTAAAGCAAAATGCTGCATGTTGGTAAGAGAAAGCTCCATTATTAGGAGGTTTTCAGCTTTAAACCGTTGCTTTCTGCTAACATTCTCCAGAGAAAAATGAATCAATTCTTAAGCAGAATACACAGATGAAGCACGCACCTTTACCCTTCACAACATGTTAACTGATGGACTGGAGCTTGTGTGGATTATTATGATGTTTTTATCAGCTGTTCGGACTGTCATTTAATGCAGATGATCTGTTGCAAGTAGTGATGTTCATTTCAGTTATTTCTCCTAACCAATAATCAACAATCGTTCACAGATTATTAACCAACAAGAATATTTTTTTTTAATTTGAACTGAATTAAATTAGAAAGGATAAGCATCTGTGACCCGTTAAAAAATATTATATACATGGTCATATATCACATCATGCACCTGCAGCGCTTCTGTGAGCGGAGAAAAAAAATATTATAAAGGATGAATAGACCTATATGAGAATTATACATTTTACTTAAATAATAAAATAATGAAAGAAAAACTGCAACATGTAGTCTAGTATGCAGAGTTTCAGTTCATTTTTGTGCTGCACAACCTCTCTATAACTAAAAGGAGTAGTTGTTTCTAATGTAAGAAGAAAAAAGGTTGTGTGAGATTTTATGTGGATATTGGCAGTGGCGCTTGCAAACATTGGCCCATAAACTTTAAGATTTGCCCCACAAACATTTCAGCAGTAAGTTACAGACCCGTGTGTCGACTGAAACAGCCATGTCATTAATCATGAATTTATCCGTCTTTGTACGTCAAAGTCAATAAATATTACGCCAAATAGAAAATCGTGGGGGGTTAAAATAGCCTATGTTCTCTCTAAAAAAGCATTTTACATAGGCTATGAGTAGCATATTTTAACTTTTTTAAAATAACTAGATCAATTACTGAAATCGATAAATAAGTAAATGATTTTTAAACCAATTTACTTATTAATCAGTCAAAATTCGTACCGGTCCTCCAATTGAGGAATACAACAAGGAATTTACAGTAAGATGGCAATAAACAAGAGAAGTGCCTATTAAACAAGGTTTCAGTCATCGTTCTAGGTACTAAAAGCTAGGACCAAAAGGGATAAGGATAGTAAGAGAACGGAAAATTAAAGGAATATTTTTTTTTTCAGTAAATGTAAAGTTTTGGGTGAACTATTTCTTTAATAATTTAATAAGTCAAAATCATACCTGAACAGTTTTCACAAGTCCTTTTTTCTTCATCCTGCAATCACTAAAACTCTCAGGCAAGTTCTGTAAATAATCAATATAAAGAGGCACAAAGAAGCTTTACTGAGCAAAGGAGGCAGCCAAATATTTTCTGCGTTATTGAGTCATACATCCGAGTGTAAAACAATGGTAAGGGAGGTGCATTTTCATTTCATGCCAAGTTTAAGAAACAATACGATAACAACAAAACACAATTACCATTCCATCTATTTCCTCTAGGATTTTCATGAACTGCTCAGCTGCAACTTTCACCCTTTGGTCCAGTTTGTTAAGAGCCTCTGCTTGCAACTCTTTTGCAAGAAAACCCTGCAAATAATCCATTAAAAATATGAAATTACCATATTTCCAAAAACGGTGTAGTGGCACCTGGAGAAGTGGGTATACACCCCCATCCCCCAGAGAAAACCCAACTAAACCTGCTGCCTTGACCCGCCTGTACATGCTACTACTGTATACCAGGACTACCGGTTCTTTAGTTACCCGCTATTCCTAACTTCTACTAGCCAAAAAAAACAATAACGACATATATAAAGGCCATTTATAAAAGTTAGTCATCTACATATATTTGCATTTACACAGACAGTTTAATGATATTGAAGTGTAATGTGATTTTCCCTACATTACAGCTGCATAAATAATGCTGTCTTTCAAAATGGGGTTTTTAAATATAGAAATATAAAATATTGGAAAAAATACTGTAAACTACTTTTAAACACGAAAGTAAACCGCAGATTGGCGGCAGCAAGTGAAAGTCAATGAGTTTATTCAAGCCACTTGATTCAATCCCATTATGAAAGGGTCATTGAATCAGTGATTCAAAGTAGTAATCAATAATGAATCATTGTACCGCTCTCCTGCATGAACAGGTCTCGGGGAAGGGCGCAATCGTACTTCAAAGGAAGCCGTCGCCACGTCATGATGAAGGAAACTACCGAATGTTGCGCATCAGAGGCGATTTAGAAGTGGGTATACGCACATCCCAATGCTAAAGAAGTGTGTATACGATGTATACCCTCCACTACACCACTGGCCAAGTGTATAACAAGTACAATGTTCAAGAAAGAGAAATTTATCCACGTCACACATACATTCTTCAGTCCTGTGAGTTCTCCATCCACCTTCTCAAGCTTCTTGGCGTTTTGTTCCACTGTCTTTTCAATGTCTTTGAGCTTTTTAAGTTCAACCTCTTCCTCTGGGCTGTTCTGTAAAAATAAAGTAGCTGGTCAAACTCAGAAAAAACTATAGTTCTATCTGTATGATTTTAATGAACAGCACATTTTACCCTCTTTCCAATCATCATCAGTTTACAACCCTGCTTTATTCCAAAGCTGGATAGAGGCTCCTCCATCTCCTTCAGTGATTTCCCTGCGGCCAGAACAACAATTCCAGCAATCAACAACACACTCTTACGGTTGCACGGGCACAGATTAATGATGCTTTTATTTCAAACACTGCATCATTCTTTTAAGATAAACTAATGATGATTACTGTAGTTTATACCCAAAACACAGGTGACCATTTACAGTTGAGTAAACATAACGCATGGAGCCCATGAAGAGTAGACAGTGTTACCTTTAAATATGACTTTCTGGGAAGGTACTGGTACTCCTGTGGCTTCTGTCAGTGCTTCACACAAATCCTTTAACAGTGGTTCTTGTCCATCCTGTGCTGTTAAAGTGATGTTGTGTTTGGTTGTGCCTGAGACGACAAGAACACGAAAAAGATTAAGGTTTAAGTTAATTCTCAAACTGACACAGTTATCTGCAAATCCAGCATTGACATTTACACGTAATTGCATTACAGTTAACCTGCAAACTCAAAATACACATAATTAGTCTCAAATTGTGAATAATATTAACGTCTGTTGCTGAGGGATGTTCCAATACTGGTAGCTAGCTTCAACACTGTCGTACCGTATAAAGCCACAATAAAAAATATCGACTGCATTTTTTTAGACCCATCTTAATGTTTTAAAATATAAAAAGGTAGTCAGATGTCTTTACCATAAGCAACTGTCACTGTCATGGTGTTCTCCGCCATATTGGCACACTATCAGCTAACGCTTCACAACTTTGCAGTGTATACACATGCAACGGGAAGTGACGCGTGTGTGTACGTCACGCCCCTTTTCTGCGCCTCTTAGCCATCTGTCCTTCTGCAGGATATGAACCAAAGATGCCATTGATTACAAATGTGCAATTTCATTATATTACTTGGAAAAATATACTAATTTAAAGAAATTGGCTAAAGCTAAGCCAAATTGTAAACAATTTATAAAAGAAAATAAACAATATATATATTTGGTACTACTTATACATGAAGTACTAAGTCACTTTAATTTGGTTAATTAAATGTTTAAATTACATTTATCATTATCTTACATATATATATATATACTTAACAACTTAACACACAAGTAACATGAGAAAAAAAATGAGTTACTAATAGCATAAGTGAAGTTTATCTACAATGGTTTTTTTATTACTTGTGAGCTGTATTTGTTTGTATTAATATGTATAGAATAATAATAATAATAATCTGTCCTTCTGTATCATTGTCATTTTAGAATGTAAAAAACCCCCAATAAATTATGCAATTTATATTTATTTAATTCAGGAAAATATCTTATATGCAGGAAAATTATTAATTGTATAATAAAAAAATAATAATCTGCCCTTCTGCATCATTGTATTTACTCAAGAATAATTCGTAAGATTTAAAAAAAACTATATTAAATAGAAAACGGGTGTGATTTTTATTTTTATTTGAGAATGTAATTTTAGAATTAAAAAAATAGCAATACATTATACAATTTATATTCATTTAATTTGGATAATAACATACTGTATATGTAGGTTTTTTTCACAAATCAGACTACACATCAACATTTTGATCAAACTAATGCAAAAATTTGTTGAAAATTTGTTTTTTTATTTTGCAAATACCTTTTGATACAGCTATCCTCTTGTTCAATCTGTCTTTCCTCTGAAATGTGTTACTGCTGCATGAAAAGCCTGATGACTCCAAAAAAATGCTCTGCTGTTTTCAAATACCAAAATTTATTGCATCTCTTACAGACTCCAGTTATGCATTTCACACTTCGTTATATTTTAGATCTTGATGGTAAACCAATAAGAAAAAAACAGTCATTTTAATAATCCTTGCAATATTTGGACTAGTTGATGGCTGTTCCACACAGGTTCTTCATTCATGCTACCCAGAACTATGGACTTGAAATATCTGATCAGTGTCAACACTTCAACAAGTTTCAGAGTCCAAAGTAAAGCAAGACACACTCCATCTTAACAAGAGCATAGACCATATAATAATTGTCAAATGTAAATTAATATTAAGAATACATTTTTATGTGTTTATATGTAATTAACATAATTCATAAGTTAATATGCAATGAGTTGTTTTAATATATGTAATGTTTTAGGGGGGAAAAATCTCTATGCTCTAAAAATAAATAAAAATCTCCCCAACTGCTTGTATCTCATAAAATCCAGAATTATTGTTGCTTGGACATGCATTCATATAAAGGAATGTTCAGATGCAATGGAAAGAAGGTGATCCAAAATTCTGATTAATAAAGGATTATGCCAGAAGTTTTAGATATCTAAAAAGTTTAATCTCGTCTGAATTTCCAGAATTTTCCAGATCACGCCTTGTGTGATCATGTTAAACATTTAACTGAAGTTACAATGCCATGTGCTTGACTGGGCAATGAATACAACACAACATGTTCACCAGCTGTAAACGAAACGCTGATCAGAGAACTGATTCTTATGTGGCAGGGATCTGCGGCAGGCCAAACTCATCCACCAGAACACCATCCTGAGAGATACAAACAAATATGCATTGAGTAAATCACAAAGACAAGTAATGACAAATGATAATGAATATGAATATTCTGTCATTAAAAGCTTTAGCAATGTAATCTGCACCTTATTGGTTTTAGTGTCACTGGGCATTCCTTCAGGAATGGAGGGCGCAGACGAGGCTTCATCTAAGTAAGAGCTGTCATCGTCCAGCAGTAACTCATCTCCCAGAGCATCCAGCTCTGAAGCAGAGGAAAAAAAAGTGAAGCTCTAAGCTCCATACACACACACACACACACAGAAAGAGAGAGAACTACCTGCTTCCAGTTCATCCTCATCGATCTCTGGTGTGCCATAGCTGCGACTAAGAGCTTCCTGCACCTCGCTGGCCTCTTCCATCATGTCTTCCAGCTGATCCTGCAGGTCCTATCAGTCCCAACAAATAGTACCCTATTACCACTGATAATCAATCAAAAATATCACTTATAAACAGCCAATATCCAAATGATTAGTGTATATACTTCAATCTGATCCATTTTCACTTGTTTATATGCTTTCTTCATTTCCTTGGCTCCAATCTTCATAGCCTCCACCTACAAAAATATAAAACATATGTAGAATATAACTGTTAAAGTGAATAAAAAAAATCCAATATTAGAATTGTATTATTGATAATACGGGCACCAGCAAAACAAAATTACATAAAAAATAATAAATTATGTAAATAAATTAATTAAATTAAATTAATATATATATATATGAATACATAAATAAAATTGTAAAAAACAATTATGAATTAGTAGGAATAACAATAGAAATAATTTGGACAGCAGTAAAGTTAAATAACAATACTTTACTGTTGTTTTGGTGTCCCTTAAAGACTGGATTGTATAGTTGGCTTGTTCCATATTAAATGACTGTTGGGAAAGCTGATCTCTTTGACCTTCATACCTGCATAAATACAGTGGGAAAAAAAGCAAAAACAGAATTCAACGTTATTATTATAAAACATTTTCATCACTTTTATAAAAAAATGAAATCAAACATAGATATTTAAATAATAATTTCACACTTTGCAAATATACAGCATTAGCGCAGGGGAAAACTCACATTCTCTTTTGTTTCAGCACTCTCATCGCCTTCTGTTTCACTGCACTCTGTAAAAAGATCATTCATCTCACACTTACAGAACGGTGGTTTATCAGTGGGATCCTAAAATCTGAGACCACATTGAAAATCTGGGATTCAAAATCCCCAAAATATAAATAAACAAAATTAGTGAACTTGACAACTTCTAAAGATCTGATAATACACAAGGTGCTCTTTGCATCATCAGGGTTTACATACAATTTAAAAAATGAATTATAATATGAAATATAATATATAACATGTATAATGAGAAGTGTTGCCTTGGCTACTACTGTTTCTGAATATATTTTCATTTAGTGTTGAAGGATGTAAATACCAAAGTAAAATTAAAAAAAGTAAATGACAAAAACACAACAAAATGACTTATAAACTATAATAGTATTTTATTGCTACAACATGTATACTATCACAAGATACAATTAATTTTTTTACTAAAATTTAAAATTGATAAACATTGGTTGTTATGTTTATAATGATGTATTAAAAAGGAAAACAGACTTTTGGATCTCACTGTACAACTGTCAGTATAGTGTATTATTTCATGTTGACATTTTATCAATTCGAGTTTTTGATGCTCACTTTTGAGGGTCCATCCCTCATCTTTTTCATCTGGTCCTTGTACTTCATTAGCTCTGCGTCGATTCTCGCTATTTTCTTATCGACTGACTCGATCCTCGTATCCACCTATAACGGGAACAGCACACAGCATCCACAGTTCATCCATGTCTGACACGCAAACACCAATCAGGATGCTGCACTCATGTTCTGGAAGACAGTCGCAACAATACACTAACGTTACTTACATTGCCTATGCAGTCTGAAAGGTTAGGAGTAGGCGTTTGTTTGCTTCTTCCGAAAAGTCGGTTCATTTTTTAACGGGAGTGACACTTACTTGCTTTGTTAAGGTATTTAAATGATGATAAAAGCGGGCTTGTTCCGGTTGATTGTAGAAGGCACACCATAATAAAAGTCCCGTTTGAGGATAGTCCGCTGTTTTTTTGTTGTTTTAGAAAAATACTTTAGAAAATCCCTAAATTCAGTTCTTCTTATGTAGGCTTTTAGTTGTTTCTCTTTCGTCTTATTTTCCCTTGAAAATACTTCGTCTCGTATCTTTAAAACCAACCATTATAGGAAGTCGAATAAATAAACGGATTATTTGATGTATATTAATTATTGCTAACATTTTCTTACTATTTATCTAGTTGATATATGTTATTTTCTGATTGATATGATTTGATCATGACTGATATTTATTATTGTAATTTTAAATTATCAAAATCATTTTATTTATTCACTCTAGACAGTCTGTGAGAAATCTTCTGACTTCTGCATTCAACAAACGGTTTTTATGGGTTTTTTTTAGCTCAATTCAGTGCATATCATGTTGGTGTAACCATGATCTGATGATGTAAATTCACTCCATTCAGAAACGATGGTAGATTAGTATTTGGGTGTAAAAACTAGTAATTTTCCCTTAAAATACATTTGTAATTACACACCTCACAGATTCCATGGAAATGAACAGCACATGTTCCTTCTCTAGAGCTGTTCTGACAAACAGATGTTTCACAGTCTCACAGTGACCTTGAAGCGCTACGTTTATCCATTAATGTTTACCATGGCAACGTTAACACTTCATCAGACTTACCAAGAACTAGATTTAACTGGGTACTGACAGAACCTTCTCTTAAAAGTGTTAATGTGCATATAATCCAAGGTACTGGACAACTCTGTAAAAAGTAAAATGAATGCATTACAAGGACAGTTCAAAAATGTAAATTCTGCCATCTTTTATTAATTTTCATGTCATTCCAAAGGGAGAAATTTAGCAGAATGGTTCCTATACTGTATAGAAAATAGAGTGAATAGTTAAAAATTAATATCTTTAATTAATATATAAACATATATAATACATTATAAAAATTATATAATCTTCAGTGGATGTTTAATATTAATTTCATTAAAGTGTTATTTAAAATATTACCAGTTTACAGAGAGTTTTTTTTTATTTATTTCTAAATTAAGGTTATAGACGCAGTGTACATCAATCATAATGTTTCCTGTGTCTATGACATATCTTGAGATGTTCTCATTATACTGACATGCATCAAAGGTGTGGAAAAAAGAATGTCTTTCTCGCTGTTTGAATTATGCTATAAGATGCACAATAGGTTGCCATGGCGATACTGCCTTTGTTACGTGGTTACGCTTCTTTCATCTGGCTTTGTTGTCTTGAATGATTTTTCGGACACATCATTCAGTCGTGATGTATGAAAACCCTATAATTGACATCTCTGAACAGAACATGACTCATCTCAACACTGATTCTTACAGTTTGATTTATTGACAATATAGTTTTCAAACACGTAATATTATACAAGCAAGGTACAACTGATGGCAAAGCTCATTTCATTGCAAACATCGAAACACAGGCTGAGAAACCAAGCTTTTTAACACATTCCAAATCTGCCGTGATATAATAGTGTGCATTACTGAAAGCACAGTGGAACTTACAGAAACGTCTCTCACTCTGCTTCATTGTCATATAACAATACCATAAAGCATCTAAGATATTTGAAATAATGTCATATATATTGATTCACGAAAAGCCAAAGGCACAAAGGGCATTACATTTTTTTCAAAAGAATTTTGCAATTCCTAATACAGTTGTGGCAAGAGCAGTAATAATGTCATAATATATGTGAATATTAAAGTCACACAACCAAAAAACAGAACTACAGTAAAAGATTGCATTTTTACGAATGTCAAGACATATAATATATGTCAAGACATACATACACACACACACACACATATATGTATATACACTACCATTCAAAAATTTGGGGTCAGTAAGATATTTAATGGTTTAAAAAAAAATCTTACGCTCATCAAGGCTGCATTTATTAGATTAAAATTTCAGAAAAAACAGTAATATTGTGAAATATTATTTACATTTAAAATAACAGTTTTTTGTGTGAATATAGTTTAAAATGTAATTTATTCCTGTGATACAAAGCATCATTACACCAGTCTTTAGTGTCACATAATCCTTTCAGAAATCTTTCTATAATATGCTGATTTATTACTACAATGTTGGAAACAGTTGTGCAGACAGATTTTTTGGAACCTGTGATTTCTTTCCCCCAAATATAAAACATTTCTATATATTGTATATAATATTGTTCATTTAATAGATCCTTGGTAAATAAAAGTAGCCTATTTATTTCATATAAAATAAAAACATTTCATATAGAATAAAAATGTACTGATCCCAAACTTTTGAACAGTAGTAAAACAGTAAACTACTGTAACAGTAGTTTTGAACATTATTATCCATTTTAAATACATGCTTCTCTTTTTAATATTTCAATAATCAAAGAATCCTAAAAAAACTATTAAGCAGCTTGACTGTTTCCAACACTGATAATAAAACATATAATGATTTTTGAAAGGTCTGAAAGTGACACTGAAGACTGGAGTAATGATGCTTTGTATCCCATGAATAAATTACATTTTAAAATTTTTAAATTTTAAATTGAAATAATATTTCACAATATTACATATTTTTGTCTGCAGAAGAAAGCATTAAATATCTTACTGACCACAAATTTTTGAACAGTAGTGTATATACGCACAACCCAAAGGTAACATTACCAACACATAAATAACAATGTACATCTGAAATGTTTTCTACCACAGCACTTATTTTGTATATTCTTTTCATCATGAATTATATTTACATAAACATTTTCATTGTCAAGCATGCAATTGAGATGTACATCTTTTTTTGTAGGTCTAGAGAAATGATAATACACCGTATTAAGCATGAACAACCTGACTAAGTAGATTTAGTCCTTTAGTTGGTTGTTTTTAAAGCCCTATTCCCAAAAAACAACGAGTAAATCCATAGACTCCCTCTAAGGCAACTTAAATACATAATCCTTCATACATACAGTAATCATTAATAATCCTTTTCAGACTTAATCCTTCAATCAAAATCAAATACAGAGAATATGAAACACTTATCAAACATGTAAGCAGTTCCAAATACACTACACTCACTTTACTTAAACTGCTGTAGACATGTTTTTTTCCACCATTACAGATATATAGTTTCCTGAGTGATAATTATGTGACAATGTTAAATAAAATACATTGATTTTGATTTTTTTCATGTCTACTCAAGCAAAACTATAAGGTAGAATTAAAAAATCATGCCTATTATAGCTACTTTTATATCCCAAAGGACTTATTACGCAAAAGGATCTTTGAGCATGATGTTTAATTGTGAGGGACCAGATTTTAATCACACCACATTTTAATCATAATTACATATTTGGTCAAAGGACATTCAAAAGAGATGAAAACGGTAATTCCTTCACTATATACCAGAAAAAATTTAATAATGGGACAGTTAATAAATGTACAGTATTTGGAAATGAAAAAAAATAAAAAGTAATCCTATTATTTACAGCGAAAAAACTTAATTGTCATTTCTGTGTGACATTTTACATTTGATGTCTTTTGATTGAAATAACTGTTCTTTCTTTAAAAAGTTATGTACATTAGGGTTTTATGTTGGTAAGTTAATGTTTACTGCATTATTTTTGACTAATGTATATCTTCTGTATATTAATATTAACTTTAACCCCTTGTGAAAAGGTCAGCTGTGATCCATCATGTGGCTTTCTCATGAACACTGTGTGTTTTCGGGGGTTGTCAACGTATAAAATCATAAATCATATTTTTAAAATTCAGTAGGTTGGTCTTTTAACATTATGTCAGTTAATTAAGTATAATATATATGGTTTTACTGTAAACTTAAATGTCTGAAAGGCTAAAGTCATTGTTATAGCATACTATAAAAATTCCCCTTTCACACAGTCGTAAAATTACCGAAATAAATTTACCAGTAACTAGAATTTACCACGCTGTTCACAAGTCTTCTGTCTTTTTCCGGTAAAGCACCATTCACACATCCAAGTTACCGTAATTTCTGTGAAACATTTAACGAAAGCCCAGAGACATCCTATTAGATGACATAAGGCATCAGAACTTGTACATGCTTATATCGTTCATTTTTATTCTGCGTTCACAAACAGCATCGTTCCATCAAAATACTGGAAATTTTACAGTTTCTTGTATTGATTTTAAAAGGGCCTGTTCACAAACCTTCTTTCCCCCCCCCCAATTTACCGTTTCATATTCCAGTAAAGCCAGCATGAGTGAAAGAGGGTAAGTGATTTTGCTAAAAGATCCCTTTTTGCTCTAGCAGTTAGCCCATTTTTCTGAACATAAAGGGTGTGATCTCTTGCTCAGATGGCGGTGGTGATCTGCGTCAGTCCCAGATCATTTGAGTCCTCTCGACCGTGAAAGGACGACAGCTCCACGGCTAGTCATACGGGTCGACCTTGGCCCCTGTCCCCTTTGGCCTCTGCTGGGCACGTGTGCTCGCGAAGAGTGCTTCTGACACGACTGACGCCATGTGCGTCCCCCCTGGTCCGACCTGGACAGCAGAAGTCCCTGAAGCAGCGTTTGAAGTTCTCATCAAGGAACGCATACAGGATGGGGTTCAGGCTGCTGTTGGTGTATCCCAGCGCCACACAGAAGAAGTAGGCAGCCATGACCGCAGTGGTCTCCGGCACTCCAGGCGCAAGAGCTTTGACTAGAATAAAGATGTGTATGGGAGTCCAGCACACCACAAACACGGCCACCACGACCAGCACTAGACGGGTGATGCGTCTCAGGTTGCGGTCTTTCTCCCTGGAGCCCGACAGCAGACGTACGCTCTTGAGTCGCAGGACCATGAGCGTGTAGCATACTGTGATAATGAGGAGAGGAGCCACAAAGGCAAAGATGAATACGCAGATCTTCATCAATGTGTCCCAGTATATATACGGGTCTGGGAACTGCAGAGCACATTCTGTTGTGCCTGCAGAAGAAGTATAACAACAGTGGTTAATTATTAATCAGAAGAGAGGACAGCTTAATCATCTGTGCTGTAATGAAGCCACGGTAGGACGGAACAACAAATACATTAGGATGGAGTAGAGAACTCACAGTTCATTATTTACTGTCAGATATTTTGGATTTCTTCCTAGATGATAATTATATGTCACTGCTAATTATAATCACTTGAAATATAGACTCTAATTTGTTGATTTATGGATTTATATATAAATCTATAAATCAATGAATTATAATCTGTAGTCTATAATCATATAATCTATAAAAGCAGTGACATATAATTATCATATATATATATATATATATATGTATCATGAATATAAGTTATGGCAGATTATTGATAACTGCTGATATTAAAATTCAATTTTGTTCTCATAAAAAAAATGTATTACAAATATTTTTTAGCAAAATCAAAATGATATGTAAAATAGAGTATATGTTAATATATATTGCATTTATTATAATTATATGTAATTTCTGATTATAATACATCAATTTATGTATTTTAATACAATTTGTGGGCAGGTGTAAAATAGGTGTTAACAGTGTTATTAAATTATTGATATTTAAAAAAATTTACTTAAAGTGAATATTAGATGTTATGTGAGTAACTACCAAAATACTATTCCTAAATACCAAATAGTAGTGTAATAATAATAATAATAATAACAAACAAATAATAAATAAATAACCTATTAAAATTTTATTCTACAAAGATTCATCAAAAGTAATCAGTTATTGAAGATATTTATTCTATTTTAAATTAATGCTGTCCTTTATGGTTCTGTTCATTAATGAATCCTGAAGGAAAGTATTACGGTTCCACAAAAATATTAAGCAGCACAACTGTTGTCAGCGTTGATAATAATAACACAACAAATAAACATATTAGAAAGATTTCTGAAGGATCATGTAAAACGTTAGATGTGCCAACACAGGAATTCATGACATGTTTAAACATATTACAATAGAAAAGAGTTATCTTAAAATGCATAATATTCACAATATTACTGTTTTTACTGTATTTCTGATCAAATACATGCAGCTTTTCTAAGCATAATTCAAAAATGTTTATTTTTGAATGTCATTTTATATATCATTCATGCCTACCATTGTTTGTTTGAGTGCTCCCAAGAACCATTGCAGGGATCCCAGCAGCTGAGGACAGCACCCAGATGAGGATGTTGATGATCTTAGCTTTCATCGGTGTCCGGAAGTCGAGGGCCTTGACGGGGTGGCACACGGCCACATAACGGTCCACACTCATCATGGTCAAGGTGAAGATACTAGTAAACATGTTATAGTAGTCGATGGATATGAACACCTTACACACCACCTCTCCAAACGGCCAGGAGTTCAGCAGATAATCTGTGCTTTGAAAAGGCATGGTGGTGGTTACCAAGGCATCTGCAACAGCCAGGTTGAAAATGTAGATGTTGGTGGCGGTTTTCATTTTAGTGTATCTGTTGGGAAAATCGATTGAGCCAGAGAGCGTCAAAATAAATATAACAGAAGCCATCAGTGTAATAAACTCATATGAGATTTCTTTCAGATTGTGTACCAAATAAACTGGCAGCAAACGTTAACAAACATTCGTCTTGCGCTGGTCGTGTAAAGACATAATATATCATTCACAGCTTAAACATATCTATTTTTTGTGGTTATAGTAGCAGCTACGGCTATTCCTGCGATACGTTATTCAAAATGCTTGAACTGTGCAGCTCTTTATCTCAAACGTCTCAAAACCCACATATACTTATATATACATATGCATCTTTACACAGCACAGAAATGGCATTTAAAGTGCCATATGCATGACTGCCTTGTTTTAGTGTGATTTATATTAGTCTGTATATTATATTCACATTCCATGTTCAAAGCAATAAAATGTATGTCAAGGTAATTTTGACTGCATTGTCTTTTCATTTTTCAGTCCACCTGGGGGAGCCAAACTGCCGAATTGGACTTGAAACCTTGACTAAATGTTTTCAATAAAACAAGTATTTCGTATAAACTATCCTATCCTAACGTCTCATATGGCTGTTTATAAATATAGTCTGTTAAAAGTCGTATTTTCAAAATTATATTTAAATGCAATCGTATAATTCACGAAGGGCAGTACATTTTAGGACAATGCTGTATCTTACCTGATAATGACATACATCACCAGGCAGTTTCCCACTAGTCCTACAACAAACACCACGGAGTACACGGCAGTGATGATCGGGATAATAGGAGACATAGTTTCCTGCTCGCTCGTCCAGCTTTCGTTCAGTGAATAGTTATAAATGTCCGAGACAGCAGACTGCCATGTGAAGTTGGGCAAACACTTCTCGGGGTGCGATAAGGGGCATTTGTCCTCCTTAAAAATCTGCACCACGTTGCTGTCCATCGTCTGTTCAATTGCAAAATAAGAACAGATGTCAAATTTAGTCGATGAAAAAGTTCAGTCGCTTTAAAATACAGCTTCGGTACAAATGGTAAAATAATAATCAGAAATGGATAAATAAACGACGGATATTATTGCTATTTTTTTACAACACAACTATTCATTATGCATTTGTTACAAAACTAGAAGCAGTGCTTATTTGCTGAAAACTGATTCGGTATTTGCACTTTACCCCCAAAAAATGTCTGTTGCACAGGTGGTAAAACATCAAAAAGAAAAGTCTTACCTTATAATAAGCTGCTAACCGTTCATTTAGATTGAAAATCCCAAGGTTTTGAAACAACAATGCTTGCGCAATGCGTTGATTTCTTTGGCCCGCTCCTATTCAACTGATGACTGACTGCCACCTTACGAGAGCAGCTGCCTCCGCTGCGCGAGCGTCCCGTATGACATCAGATCTCATGTGACGGTCTCCATCTGAAACAGTCCGTTAAGCAGCCCTAGAGTCTCACTGCGACTCTTCGCCTATATCGGCGGCAATAAAGTTGTCTTCTGAATGTTACTAATGTCTTGAAAACATAAGCTACATTTGAGGGTTAAACAGTTTTAAGGTTTCATGAGACGGCGCGCGACAAACTTCATGTATTGAGACATTCCACGCGCGCGCTGTCGCGAGAGAACTCAACAGGCAAGACTGCAGGTGCGATAAATATAGCAGCAGGTAAAGCTCTCCAGAGTGAATAAACATTATCTTTTATTCAAAGAGAGAAGATGAGGAAACCACATTAGTTTTGTCAGAGAAGGATGAGGGTAAATTCTGTAGGCGCGAGACGTATTAGGGTAAAGGATTAAGGAGTGATGACGTGTGGTGGTCTACTGAAATGAAGAGGAAATGTCCATCTGTCTTGTGTCGTAGTAGTCTACAGTATAAATGAATGTGCATGATCCAGTTTATGTTCAGACGGTTTATGGGTACAATATGAAACAGCAATTGATAGAAAGAAAAAAAACAAGGCCTTACTACAATAATACTGTAACAAATATTTTCTTTGTATATCAGCTATTTCAGCTTTCTGGATAATCTAAATTTAATAGCCTGAAAATTCCTTGACTGCTCAGTTAATGTTCCAGGTGTCGAAGTTAAAGATGGATGGTGCCTTCATGGGTCATCAGAATTATAGTAGATACGAGTTATCTAGTTAGAAATTGGACATTTAAGACCAGTCTAATGCTATTCATGTTAAATTTTTGATTACATGGCCTAGAAAGCATTCAAAAACATATTTGCAAAATGTGAATTTGGACTTTATTAGTCTTTCAGATGCAGTCTAATGATGTCTGAGTGGGTGCATGGTTGATTTTGTAATTATTCGTCTATGTTTCTAGTTTCAGGCACATGTGTGAACCTGTACATCATCCGCACCAAACAACATGAACGACCAGCCAGTCCAACACAGTGATTCGAAGGCACCACCTCCTTTCATGTGACTTTTCACCTGTCTTCACTCGCCCTCACATTCACAGAGAAGAGGCAAGAGAGATGCTGCCTACCTGGTTGCTACCGGACAGTGTCACTTTAGAACAGTAGGTGCTTTATAGACTGTATGTTGTCTCATATTTTGCAATATTATTTTTGAAGGGGCGAAAAAAAAAAATAATAACATGGTGCTTTGTTTATGTTAGTCTACTTTTGTATTTTCCAAAATAGGGTGCCTATTAACTCTATAAAATGCTCTTAAAGTAAGGTTGAGAAGCAGAAGAATAATGTAAGTGTATGATTCAATATCACTTATTCTCTTGCTATTTAATATTTGCCCGTTCTAAATGGTCATTTTAGAAACGTAAATGGAATGAAAAAAGTAGGTTCAGCAAAACCCAAATGCGGTCCTTCATGAAAACACATGTGCTATTTTTTTCACTCCCGACAACTTTGGAAAAAAACAAAATACTAAGGGTCGACAACAGCAAGAGCTCTAATGGCCTCCTTTAATGTTACTATTTACTCTTCCCTATTGATTTTACTCATCTAAACACAGTCTTGTCATGCCTGTAATGGACACAATAAACATCAGTTCATCAGCATGACATTCTGTGAACGCAGATTCTTGTTCGTTTCATTCTTTCCGGGCAAAAGTAGGAGTACTTTACATGTTGCTAAGAGACATAGGTAGGTGTTGTTTGTGTGGTACGTCTCATACCCCCCCACCAGTACTTCTGCTTCATAACCTCAGGAAAAGGGCTTATAGGGGTAGATAATTACAGCTCCATCAGATATCACAGAAATTCCAGTCAAGGACACAGCTGTGTGGAGGGAAAATGGTTTTAATCAGTCTTTTTTTATTTTGTTTGCTCATGCAAGATTTTCTTTTAGTCTTCAAACAGACCTATGCAGTACATATAACCCAGTTGAGTATTCGTTGATTGGATGTATTGCGCATATTCTGTCATATCCTGTGTACTATTTTCTGCTTTCTGTCTACATTTTAGACATTCATACTTACCAACGTCTTGTTACACAGCTATAAAACTGCACAAATTAGTCAATAAAATTAATGGTTAGTTAACAATTATCATTCTGCTAGTACTTACTTTAAAAAAGAGTAAAAGTCAGAATGCTGGCTTTAGTCAGTATTTATTTAATCATCCCATTCACTGAAGGTGTTAAATAAAATACACAAAAAAAATATAAACCTTATTACATTAAATGACAAAACAAACTTGATTAAAAAATTTAAAAAAACACCACACATAAACACAGGCAGAAAATAATAACCTAAAATGAAATATGATCAAAATTGTGGCATGCTAACATGAATGTTTGAATACACACAAAGCGATTTTTTTCAACAATAGTTCATAGTTACCATTATCATGTTGCTGTGAAGGCAACATTAAAACAATCAATAACTCCACATTCCACATCTCCTAAAGTCAAATGACGTGTGAGGAACAAAGCAAAATATAAGTCATTATATCCTTCCCCTCTGCTTCAGCTTGCGGCATCACACAAGATTCATTTTTGGTTATTAAAAATCACTTTAAGAAAAGTCATGTCATCCAGCGGCCATCTTTGAAAGGGGAAACCTAAATCCTAGCTCTTTGAAAGGGGAAACATCAAATTCTCCAAAAATGTTCACTAAGCTTACGATTATGAAAGCTTAATAATGCAATCTGACAATAACTGTGTAAAAAATGTTGTTTCCTTTGCTCAAATAGTGTTATAAAACAGCTTATTTCTCATGTGAGATCAGTCCTAGGTGCACTTCTTAAAATGCTAAATGTTTCTTACCAGAAATTCTAACGGCAGATGTGTTGATGCGCTGACTTTACCAATCAATAATTGGCTATTTTATTCAGAAGGCGGGGCTTCCTGTGATTGATCAGCCACGTTAAGCATTGCATTTTCCCCCATTAAAAACCACACAAGTGACACGTCTTGTGTATTCTATAGTCTTTGCTTATACATATGACCCCATTTGACTGTTTCAGACACATCACCAGCTTGGAACAGTCAAGGTAAAAATCAATGGCTCTTAATGTAAAAAAACATTTATGATTTGAATTCACAAAGACATAGATAGTCTTTCAAAGGTAAGAATGCATTGGTTTGTGTTTTTGAAGAATGGTAACAATGGTATTGTGTTACTTCAGCAAAATCATCTTCTGAAAACTACTGCATATGAAGATATAGGCTATATAAGCATGTATAGTTTGCAGACACATAGCCAACTTGCTCTTTAGTGTTCACAGTCAGTCCCTGGCGGCTTACATATAACAACCCATAGAAACAGTTGCTACTGAGAGATCTATGTATGTAGTCTATGGCTAGATTGACATCATCACATTTTTTACAAGATGAGACATTGGCATTCTTCGTCACGTGCAGCTCGCATTTATACATCATGACATAATTACTGTCCCTTATAGACACACAAATAGCATTTACACAAATTTTCTTCAGTCAGAAATTAAAAGAATAGAGAATAATGACTCTCGTGTGTCTTTTCAAATTGCTGATGTGTACAATCAACACTAACACATCACAGAACATTGAAATATTTGCCAGGGATTAATTCCAGCACTGATGGAAAGGTAAATGTAACTCAATGCAATGTGCAATTCTCTTTCAAGGTAAATCAAGTCAAGGACAAGAGTAAAAACTCCATCAGGGTCACATGAATCTCTTTTATGATACGGGCTTTTAAACTCAAGCTCAGCAGTTGAACACACCGTCAAAGAGGAAACTGTACAATCTGTTTTTAAGTCAAAATAATTATATTAATATATCTGCTGTGCTTTACACGTACGGATTGTAATTTTTTTAAATGTGTGGCATCAGTAGCTTAAGTGTGAAATAACCTGCTAAAACAGAGCAAAAAAAAAAAATGCACGGAGAGAGGACAGTTTATAGGTATGCATTTTGCATTTGAAGAAGAGAGAGAGAGAGTGTGAGAGAGGAAGACACGGAAGAAATGGTAACATTGTTCTTTCGATTTTTCCGTGCCCTTGAAAAATGAAAAGAATGTACCGTGTGAAGGCATCGGTTTGTTTAGAAGCAGTTTCCATGGAAACCAAAGTTGTTGTTTTTTATATATATTCACCAAGGTGCAACAGTTCTGAGTGAGCGTGATTTTATGCCAAGCGTCAGACCTCCCAGCCATGAAATAGATTATTTGTGCCCTCACAAATACAAATTAAGTGTTACAATGACAAGTCGAGAATGCTGCCTGCAAGGAAATCAAGAGACACAGTCCTGAATGCTACTGTATCAGAGCAAAATAATAAGAAATAACATCACAGTAAACTACTCAGAATAACAGACAGGCTATCAACACTTTCTTTCTGGGCTAAAGGCTCTTCTGAGAAGAATAATACATTTACTGGAAGTCCTTATAAATCTGTCAGGTAGTTATAAATCAAGCGGCAGGTTCAAACTTTAGAGTTTATTACCAGAAAGTTCATATATTCACAAATACCCCCATTTTACAACTAAATATTCAGTATGTTTTTATAAATGTTTACCAGTATTAATTTTATTATGCTTTATCAAATGTTGAATAGATGAACTGTGTCAAAAATGTAAGTGATCTGTGAGAGAGAATAAGTCTGTCCATTGCAAGATTAATTGTTTTCAGGTAGTAGTTGGTGTTCACATCTATAAGTAATGTACTGCTGCATATAGACTGCACGCTATGGGCTGAAAACAGCTCTTTAATTATTTCTGCTTCATTTCCGCTCTTATGTTCACGTCCTAATTTATTATTGTGAATCCCAAACATGGTAACCATGTATTTTTAGGTTTAATGGGCGAGTAAACTAACATAAACTTTTTTTCCATTCCAGCCTGCCTGAACATTGCAAAGAGCCTTTCCAAATAAAGGCTAACCACAGATGGCTTAGTGGATGTTACCTAAGCTTGATCAAAGTCCGTGTCATGCTAGCAGAGGCCTGAAGATTGAGCACTCTTAAACAGCCATTAGTGCTGATGGTGCAATATTGGAGAACAAATTTATGGTCGAGCTCTATTCTCTGTGGTTCTGAATTTTATGATATCAACCAGTGATAAATAGCAACCTGCCTAAAAGCGAGTAAAAGTCAGTTCTAAGAAGGCTGGCTTTAGATAATAATATTCATTTAAGCACATCATTTTATTGCTGATTACTTGTAATTACTGTATAAAAAAAATTATATAAAAAAAAAGGAAAAGAAAAGCTAAAAAATATTTATACATATATTAAAATGTATGTTAAGAAAATAAAAACTAAATAAAAAAACAATAATAAAAAACAAACAAAAAATACTAAAACAAAATAATAAAAATACAAAAACAATAAAAAAAATAAAAACACAAAGAAAAAATAAAATATGCAAAACATAAAACAGGGAACAAATTACATAGCATGTACAGAAACAAACAGAAAAGAAAACTCTATAAAACAAATAAACAAAAAAATAAAAAAAAATAAAATACAAATAAATCGAAAACCAAACCAAACCAACAGGATAAAACAAAGAAAGAAAGAAAAGTCAACATCACTTAAAGAAATATACCATGAGACCAACATCATAGCATACCATAGATATACCAGTCCATTTATAGTATACTAACATCAATGAATGTCTAGACATATGAGCTGTATGCTCTATACAGGATGAAATCATCCTATTGGTCTCTGGGGCTTTCGGAAGAAACATGTCAATATCTTTCAGCAGTTTACTGATTCCCATTATCTTAATTCTAGAAATTTTTGAGAAAATATGACTAATTGTACAACATCTATACGTTTAATGCACAAATATGGGAAACATCTATTCTGCTAAGTCTGTAAGTCTGATTTCCTTTACAGCATGATTCAATGAATGAGCTTATTGACTGATGCTGCAGGGTTAAAGGCATTTTCACTACAGACGTGCCATAAAATGGACCTGATCTCAGCAATCAGGCGCTGAATAGGAACTCCTGTTGTTAGAGAAAGATTCATTGGAGAAAGAGTGGTCATGGCTACAAAATGTCAAATGGGCTCAATTGCACACTGATTGTAAGAAAGCGGTCTACATGTGATCCAAAGACAGTGCAGCCCCATCTGTGCGAATTTAGATCATTAACAGAAACGTTTGACAGAAAGTAGTTCATCATGTTTAACAATGCACCCGATAATAGCACTTTGTGAATTCAAACAGTTCAATTAGTGATAGGATGAGATTCAGCTTCTCGTCTCGCACAAAGGTAGATCTGCAAACTTTGAAAACAACAAATACCACAATAAATCTTTCTGTCGGAGTCCATCCGCTATCCGTATGAGAGGGTAAATCACTCTTAAATGCTGTCCGAGTTGCTCCAGTTTTAATTGTAACCATGGGAACAGGGAATCTCTGACCCATGTCAACAAGAGCAGACAAATCCGGTCAATATGACTAGTCGATAATATTCCACCTGTATACAAAGCCACATCTTCAGTGGCTCAGTAAGCCGATGCTTCAAACACACAGCTGTAACAAATCATTAGAGATTACAGGTTAAATAAAATAATTGGTCTGATTAATTTACATGGTCCATGCAGAGATTATTTAATATTAATCTATTTAAGGCGAGACACATACAAGCAAAAACATTGTTTTTTTATGCGGTGGTCAATTTTTAGATTTTGGGCTAGTTTAGTCCCTCAAAATGTGTTCTTTAGAAATACTATAAAGAAAATGTAAAAAAAAAAAATGTTAAAATTGTTATTTTATAACATTTTGATTACTTGTGACCATAACTTTCTTCCCTTATTTAAATCTTCAAATGCCGTTTTCGATTGATTTTGATTTTTTGGTCCCACTTTATAGTGTCCCTAGTACCCGTGTACTTTCATAGTAACTAGATGTGTATGTAGTATGTATCTACAGTGGAAGTACACACTGGTACATAGTATCTACAGCTGTAATATTTTTGTAACTACACACATGTAACAACCCTCAGAATGGTGTGTGTGAGTACAAATGTGTAACAGGACATTGGTAACAACACTTTTTTCACTTCACTAAGTAGT
>JAUCNO010002368.1:0-12366 GCA_032353835.1 Enteromius viviparus
GCACCACTCTGCACGTTTTACTGAATTCAACTACTGTCACATCTAATAAATCCACCCTCCGGGGCCTTTGTCACCACCGTGTTGTGTAATTCCTCATCTCGCCACACTATGTTCACACTTTTTTTAACTGTCAGCATGTGTTTTGCATTATAATCCAATGGTGTAAACAGTGTTTTCACAAAAGTCCTGTGCACTTTTCTAAATGCCACCGCCGGCGTCTTTTTCTGCAGCTTTTTCTGAAGAAAAGCCCTACGTCAATCGCCTTTTTGACAGCTGACCAAAGACAAACCAGTAGCTATACCTGTCTTCTATTAGAACAAGAAGAAAAAATGGGAAAGGTGTCGGTGGATAGACTTTTATTTTTTTGTTATAAACCGACATTCGCCTCCCAGTTAACTTAAGCCGCACATCAACGTTTGCAGTTAGAGTCCTTGTTCGCAGAACTTTCCCGATCCTGTCCCTTCTCTCTCTCCCACTTTGCTTCCTATCTAAATACTGTCCTTTCAAACAAAAGGCAAAACTGCAAAAAAAAAAAAAAGAAAGAAAAGAGCCAGCTTCCTCTTTTCTTGACATTTCTGCACCACACATAGGCTACTGTTGCAGATGTTTCCTTGTCAAAAATGCCAAATGTAAACATAGCCTTATTTTGTTAAAATTAACATCTTTCACGTTCTGCCACTGCTTAAATGAACTACAGAATGTCCTTGATCTGTAACAAGTACAGTAGTGAAGTTGCATGTCTTATATGTAGTATGAAAATAACTTGTAATGCATATTCTATTCTGTTGTTTGCTCTAAACCGATTCTTGAAAAATGTATTTACAGATTTCTTTACCATTTGTATATTCTGTTGCTGCCATTGAAGATGGTCTGGGAGGCTCTTCAACATCTGCAAGCAAGATAAATACACAGTAAAGCTGTGTAGGTTGGAGACCACATATTCAGTCACATTGATTTAAATTCTACCTTCAGGTAAATCTTGTGATGGGGAAACTGAAGCGTCACAGGTGGGATGGTGGGTAGATTCTGTAAGGGCGTAAGACATTTCAGTTTGTAGAGTAAATTACTAGTATTTGCATAGATGTACGGATGTGTGATTTTGTTGTCTATGACAATATTATAATTGTTGTTTTATAATTTGTTGTTCATGCACACCTAAAGTGTGTGTATATGTATGTGTGTGTGTGTGTGTATATATATATATATACTGTATATATCACACACCCCTCTTTTACTTCATTTTCTTCATTTGCAGTGATGTTTGTAAATAGAAAGTAAAAAAAAAAAAAGTAAAAAAAAATTACTTGGTTGCAGTTCAGGTGGATCTGGAAGTTTAGCTGGTTCTGCTGTTAGAACAAAGTTATTTTATAGGTGAAATGTAACATCAGCAATTCATCTCTCGTCATATAGTTATATATTATCATCTTTAAAATATTTTTTTTTGTAGGGTATTTCGTACATCAGGCTTTTATGTAGATTATAAGATAGTATAAATGGGAAACTAGCATAACATAAAATGGGTCCACACTGAGCAAAAATGTCTGTACATTTTTAAAGTGACTGTGCAGTGTCATCAGTTTTCTAAAAGTATTCAAACTAACAAAAAAACAACACTTTCTCAAGTCTGGAAATTTATGTTAGAACGACTTTATGAATGATTTACACACACTTATTCCGCTTCTGTTTCATGTTTAATGCTTATGTTTGGGTAAACCATCACTTTGAAATTAACTTCCAAATCTACTATTAAATTCTAAATTACATTCTTCAAACCTTTTTATTTATAATTCCAATCATAACTTGTAATGTATTTAATAGGGGTTAAGAAATTATAATTTGGTTTGCCTAAATTTAAACATACAATGTACAATAATATTTTCCAAGTAGTGGTGAGAATTGAAAATATATTATACCTTTGTCTGGTCTTTTTCTTACAGCTGATGCCTTGAGGCAAGGAAAGGGTTCATCTAAATAAAAACAATATTAATTACTTTAATGCTGGAGCTGAATTTACTAATAAATTCGAAATCGTCAGATGTACTTTGCCGCTTTCTCTTTAAGTTAGGCATCCAGGTGGCTCTTCCCCACTCATCTCTATCCTGGCGTTTTTCCTGCAATTGCAGGGTCCGCTCGTCGGCAAATGTCTCTCCATTTGGTCCTATCCAAGGCGTCTTCAGGGGATGCATTGACGATCTTCAGGTCTTCTTTGATTCGGTCAATCCACCGTTTCTTGGGTCTGCCTCGAGGCCGTCGTCCCTCGGGGTCAATCCCCATTGCAGTCTTGGCAACGGAGTTTTCGTCGCTTCGGATCACATGTCCATACCACCTAAGGCGCGATTTGAGCATTTTGTCTTTGATTAGGGCGACTCCCAGTCGTTTCCGTATGTCCTCGTTCACAATCCGGTCCCACCATGTAATTCCCAGGCTCCAGCGTAACATTCGCATTTCCATGGTGTTGAGGGCCCGCTCGTGTATGGTTGAGGTGGGCCAACATTCGGACACATACAGGACCACTGGGCGGACGACTGTTTTGTAGATCTTTCCTTTCAGTCGGTCAGGCGTTCTCTTGTCGCAGAGGACACCAGTGACCTGTCGCCATTTCAACCAAGCAGCATTTATTCTTGCTCGGACGTCCGAAGTGATGTTTCCGTCACTGGTGATGACTGAGCCAAGGTATCGAAATTCTTCTGGCTTCTTTAGCTTTTCATTATCAATCCTGATGGTGCCGTCGGTTTGAGGGCCACACTCCAGGTACTCAGTCTTTTTGATGTTGATTTGGAGGCCGTTTTCATCGAGTCAGGTCTTCCAACGCTGGGTATTCTTTTGGGCATCTGCTCGATCTTCGCTGGAGAGGAATAAGTCATCCGCGAACAGGAGTGTCCAGGGGTGTGGCTGCTGTAGGTCGGCAGTGATGTTATCCATGCACAAGATGAAGAGGAGTGGTGACAGGGCTGATCCTTGATGGACTCCGACGTTGATCTGGAATGGTGGTGATATTCCAGCAGGACATCGCACTGCACTTGTGACGTTCTGGTACAGGAGCTGTATCCATTCGACGTAAGCTTCTGGGACGCCGTGAGATCTTAGGGAGTGCCAAATAAGGTCGTGGGGCACCCTATCGAAAGATTTCTCCAAGTCGAGAAAGGTCATATGGATCGGCATGTTCTTCTCCCGATGTTTCTCCAGCAGTAGGCGGACAGCGTGGATAGCATCCGTTGTTCCGCATCCTCTCACGAAGCCGCACTGGTTGGGGGTTATGGTGACAATCTGGCGGATACAGGTGTCAATAACCCGCTCGAATATCTTCATGGCGTGGCATAGCAGTCGTATAGGGCGATAATTCAAGCAGTCGGCCGCATCTCCTTTGTTCTTCCATATTGGCACTGTAGTACTGGTCGTCCAATCCATCGGAACTTTGCCTTCGCTTGTGATCTTGTTGAGGTGGTGATGGATTTCGCCCCCAGTCTAGAGAAACAACTCATTTTGAGAAATGCCTTTAAATATATATATATATCATAATTGAAATCTATAGGCACAAATCGATAAAGTGCTATGAAAGAAGCATTTAACAGTGTCCTTTGGACGTTTTCTTTCCACTAGTCTGAAAAAAAAAAAAAAAAAACTTGACAGGCGCACGAAAAAAAACACTGTTATTGCCTGCAGTGTTTTCCCATAAAAGTAGATGTGTCAAGCTTTCTATAGATATATTTCTCATGTCTGTGTATCAAGTATTTACTGAGTTTTAGTGATGCATTTCTTAAAGACAGAAAGCGGACCCTGTTTCTTTTCTTTATTTTACAAAAGCACCAAGTATTGTGAGAGTACACAAATGAAACCGTTTCAAAATGATTTAACATTTATTTGTGTGACCAAAACAGATATTTTAGTGTCTTTCACACTGGTGAGCTGGCCATTAGAAATATGAATTTTAAAAATAGTTGAATCTGTAATAATCATAGCTCCAGAGACACCTGCTGCTGATGTCTGTTTACACATGGAATAAATATACGTTATTAAAGTGAAGTTATATTTTCCAATTTCAAGTCCTTGTGACTTTTTTGGAAACGTCCAGGTTTTCAAGATGAACAGCATCTGTCTGTGCTTCACACAAAAGTGTGGAATGAATTCATATAAAAGTCCTGTGATACTTTACAGAGTTTGTTTGAGTTACTAGCTCATTCTCAACCATGACCATCATTTGAGTTGGGATCAACATAAGGGTGAGTAAATGACAACAGCATTTGTAATTTGGTTTGATCTGTTGCTTTAAACGAGTAAACATGAATCTGGCCTGAGAAAGCTGAGCGTAGCCCGAGCAGTCAGATTCCTGATGGAGAATTCTATAAAGAGCAGTGAGTTTAGCCCACGGTTTCATCTCCACTCACTGGCCCTTCACACAGCATTCATCCATTATTCAGAGTGTATTCATGTGCAAATAATGAAACTCAGAAGAGTTGCTATTAGCTCGCTGTTTGCACAAAATAACCCCCTCCCAACCTTTCTGCCCCAATCACAATATCCCATTGCACCATTATACGTGATTAATTATCTGCCTATAATAGGGCCCAATATTGGGTTGTGGTAATTAAAAGATAATGGTGGGCCAATTTGAGCTTTACGAATAAAGATGTGGTATCTCAGCACGTCTCATATCAGACCCTTTGAGAACATTTTCAACCCAGAGAGCATACAGACGTCGCCTGATGTTAAGATCCCCTCAGAGGTCAGGTGGCGGCAGTCGTAAACGAGGCTAACGTTACAGTGACAGTAATCGAATCAGTTCAGTGAATCTATCAATCTATGTCTGATGTAAAACATCCTTCAAATCCTCCGAGCGCAGAGAAAGATAAATAAATAACGTGTGAAGTGGCTCCGTTTTACATAGCAACACTTTCTGAATGCGATCGCCGCTAAATTGCGAGCAGGAAAGAGTCATGTAGCGTTTTTACCATCGACAAATGAAGTGTGACAGGTAATCATGCAGCTTCTGAGTCCAGTCGAGCGAAAGCTTATTAATATCACAGTTTGACCACAGATGATTGGTCTCATTACCCAACATGCCACACCTCGAGTGAGAAATGATTGGAAAGCACATTGGCTTCGCTGCGGTTGGGTTTGGAAACACCATTGGTTGTGTTAGGAGATCTCGGTGGAGTCACAGTGTTGAGATCATCCATGCTTTGTGTTCTCTGAAGATTTATGACGAAACAGGTTTGACTCAGACGTCCAGGGCAGGAGACCAATGAGCACCACATGCTGAAAGGCATTATATTTTTACACCAAAATTGGGTTAACACTGCATAACTTGCAGCAAATATATCAACAAGCTTATATTTTGATAAATATTTTACATGTGTGTTTTTTCTTATACAGTTCTGTGCAAGATACAGAAAACTGGTGGTAACGTGTATAAAGACCAATACTTACTATTAACTTCTCTAATCATAGCCAATACCTAAACTTAACAACTACCTACCAACTATTAAAACAGCAGCAAATTAGGAGTTTATTGAGGGAAAGCTATAGTTAATGCTTTGTTAATAGTTAGAACTGAACCTTAATATACTGTATATATATATATAAACTTACTGTACATTATTTTTACAGTAGTTTTTAATTCAAATATTTGAGTTTAGTAAAACCAAGCAATGAGACATTAATTGATCAAAAGTCTACATTGTAACAATAAAAATCAATAAATAAATACATTTGTTTTGAACATTAACAATAATCAGAAATGTTTCTTGAGCAGTAAATCAACATATTAGAATGATTTCTGAAGGGTCACGTGACACTAAATTACCTCTTATCCATAAGCAGTTTCTTTATTCAGGGTCGACAGGCAGACAGGACAGAATCAATGTTGAGGTATACAGGCAGATTTCAGGGCAGACTGTCAAGATCAAGAGAAACAGTCCAAGGTAACAACAGGTAAGTGGTTGTTTGGTCGTGGCTTTTATGTGTGTGTGTAATCAGTATGTGGGTGTGGTGATGAGGTGCAGGTGTGTGTGTGTGATTAGTCCCAGGGATGCAGCATGATGGGTAATGTAGTTCATGAGCTGTCTGAGTGCCCTCCGGTGGAAACAATGAGTTACTGCAGCTGGATATCGTAACAAAAACAACTATTTCAAATGCAAATAATATTTCACAATTGTACAGTTTTTATTGAATTTTTAATTAAATAAATGCAGCTTTGGTGAGCTGAAGAGCCTCCCTTTAACCAAACGTTTGAACAGTTGTGTTTATATCTCAGAAATATAGTTGCCTTCTAACTCATATGTATGTACTGCATATATGTGCTGTCCTTGTGCACTTAATTATAGTATTTCGTAAAAATCTCCTCAGGTAGGCAGTATCAGTACTTGGTCTTCCAGAGTTAGATGTCTTGTTTCTTACCAGCAACCTCTTCAGCCGTTTTACTGTGTTTTCATCCCAGCAAACCATCCCTCTGGAAGAGGAACATCAGCTTTGAAAAAACAGAAGCTCTGGCATTAAAACAAGGAGGAAATAGGCTGGAGAATTCACGCTTGTTAGTTGGCCGTTTGAAACGAGGCCACTGCAATTTTACATAATATTTGACCATCAAAGCCATTGACAAACAATAGCACTCGATGTTCAATATGACGCTCGCGCGATAGATAAAGCATTAGGAGGAAACATAAAAAGACACTTAGGTGAAATGTTATTTTCTTATAATGTGGAGATAAACGCAGGCGATACAGTGAGGATGGAAATGATAAGGCTGAGCACGAGCCTGAGGGCAGCACAGCTTTTGGTCTGCGTTCAGCTTTCGGGCGGGAAATCTATCCAGAAATGGCCTCAATTTCCACTTTTTAATCTTCTTTTCTCGCTCCACAGACTATAGATTGATTCCTCTTTGCCATCAATCCATTTCTCCGCTCGCTAATGATGATGGCTGCTATATTTAGTGAGTGAAAGCCTGTTTATTTGTCCTCCTAAGCGACAGAGATTAAAACGTTAGATGGAAAGGGTGTCAACGACCATTTTAATATGCCATTCTCACAAGTAAATAACAGACTATCGTGGACCATAAAGTGAAAAAAACTCTTCTTTATCATAGCTTGGTTGCCAACCAGGATTAATATAGTTAACTAAAACTAAAATATAACTGAAAATTGAAACAAACAAATAAATACATCAAATTTTAAATTTAGTCTAATCATGTATTAAAATAACTCAAATTAAAACAGAAATATTTATAAAACTTATATAAATATACTTAAAATGCATAAAATAAATGTTAAAACAACAACTTACATTAGGTAAAATTTAAATGGAATTTTTTTCCCCCAATATATTAAATTCTAACTTTTTTGTTAGATAAATATAAAAATAAAATAAATAATAATTTGTATTTAATATATTTGGTAATAATATCAAGAGAAATCTTTAAACATTTTTGTAGGCTGGTCATTATTCATTTGGAACACCACAAGTGTAACAAGGTTTATACTTCCTCTTAATGCAAAATAGAATAGTATGCTTGGCTTGCTGTCCAGGGGGACTCCGAGCCCTAGTAGTTTTAACCCTAGCGAGGGCAGTGCTCGGCGTCTGGCTCGAACCATCCCCTTTGTTGCCAAAAAAAAAGTATAACTACATATTTTGATTGCACACTGATACATGATGGAAAAAATACACTGACTAATGTGGACAAGAAGAAATCCTGATTTTTAGCTATTTAATAAATTGAAATTCATAACAATTAGTAAAGAACAAAAATAAATAAATCAAAATAACAAACAATATAATGACTTTGTTTTATGAGATTGCAAAGAACTTAATTTGAAGAAAAACACTTAATCTAAAGAAAACAAATGTTTTAAAAGTCCTGTTTGTGCCTCACATCAACAAATAATCTACATCATCCTCCTTATGACTTCCTTCAGGATTAAGCTCCTCTGTGGCCTTAATCAACCTTTCCTCCAGTCCAGAGATCAGCACAGAACCGTGAAGAGGGAAGCGCTAGCTGGTCCAGAGTCAGCGCTTTAGACATCGTTTAACATTTTCATTCAAACATCCCCTCCAAAGGGCTGGAAAGCCCAGCACTCTCTGATACAGTATCAGATCCCATGAACAGCTGGCCTACTGACGCCATTTTTGACACCGGGGAGCCAAGTGACAGAGTGCATTGTGGGTAATTAATGAACCGTGTTGGAAAAAGGCATTTTTGCTGTGCGTGGTGAGAGCTACATTCATCACCTCAGAAACAGAGGAAGCATATGCAGGAATGTGTTGCAGACACAGACAGTCCTAATTAGCGCATGGCACATGATGTATCGGGATGACGGGCCGAGTACAGCTTGACTAGTTTGCGGTTAGTTCGCTTTTCTGTCTGCAGTCGTACATCATCGGTGTGAGCCAGACGCTGCTGTCTGCCTGCGAGCCTCACGATCCACTGACTCGCGTATGACGTCAACGAGCTGCATCCTGATTCCACCCAGATCCCTGGAGTGAAGCAGAACGGAGCATGAGCTGAGCTATTTTTAGGGCTGCGGCCTCATGTTAAGAAAAGTTAATTGCGCCTTTTAAAATGCAGCGATCATGCCACAAGACAGAGAAAACAGAGCTTGAAATATAATTATATTATACCCCAGAGCTGAGTAGATTACATACAAATTATAGTCGAATACTGATTCCAAATTGCATGACCAAAATTGTAGTTAGTAAGTTAATAAATTCCTTACACTTTTTTTTTTCCTTTTGTATAGCACTTTCCACCATACAAATCATCGCAATGCAGCTTTACAACAACAAAAAAAATCTAATAATATTACCACGGGCAAACAGGGACAGACCCTTGTGGCACTCCATACTTTACTGACGTTAAATGATTCTCTGTTTAAATAGACAAAGCGATAATGATGAAACAGGTAGGATCTGAACCAGGGATAGGCAACGTAAGTCCTGAGTGCTGATGTCCTGAAAAAAAACATCTCACCTGCCTGTAGCATTACAGAAGAGGTAAGAAGTCCTGAAGACCTTGCTTAGCTTGTTCAGGTGTGTTTGATTAGGGGTTGGAATAAACTCTGGAGGACATTGGCGTTGCTTACCTCTGATCTAAACCATCTTAATTTTTGCAATCTGATTACGTAATACAGATTACATGTAATCAGTCTCTACCCAGCTCTTTATTAGGTGTTAAAATAAAGCCAATGGTAAGTCTACACTATTAGATTTTTTTATTAGAAGTTGTTGTTTGTATTAAAATTAACTGTGCTAATTTGGGTCTAGCATGATGCAGGCCATATTTTCATATATTATAATTATGAAAACCGTGCCTGGCATGCATTCTCAAAATCTAATTTCTGTATTAATGTGCAAGAATGGTATCAAGTAAAGTGCATGGGTATGAGAAAGGGGTTTAAAGATTCAACTTTGACAAAGACGGCATCAACAAGACTGGAGAGTCTGGATCCTTTAATATACAGTACTTAAGACTTACAGACGTTATTGCATGGAGTGGCATATTGTTTTTTATTATTATTGTATTGGTGAAATCAATGAGCTTTTGTAACAATGTTTTTGTATAGATCATGTGATTTGCGGCTGGCTAGTATAGTGTTTTAATATAGAACTTGGTCTATTTCAGGTATCGACCCTATAGCTATGGCTTGTTATTGTTTTGGTGTTTCTCAAATCATTAAAAAGTGAGGAAAACAAGACCATGTCCTCTGCGAACAGTCCTCAGTTTGACAAAATCAATTGAAAAATGAATGACTGTTGGGTGGCGATGCACTTTAGGTTCAGTGATATGAAAAAACAGCATAATATACTCACTTCTAAAGCCTCTTTTTGTAATGCACATTGAATGACTGAATCAGTAGACTATATGTAACTATATCTTGAATCATTTTCAGTTATGAGCAAAGTGATATATGAAATTACTCAAGATTAATATGACTGACCATCCTACTGCAGTAATTTCCCAGTAACTGTCCAGTCACATGCAAAGCGCTATAGTGCAATATTTGGGGGGGCTTAAAACTGTTTTGCTGCATTAAAATTATGCTGTGCTCCAGTAAAATATATATTAAAGATCCTATTCTAAAGAGGTAGCTCAGAGTAATATTTTCTCACACTTCAGCACTCAGATCACTCAGATTCGTGACTCTTGTTTGGAAAGGAATCACTCTTTTGAGTTCCTTTCAGTGAATAAGTCAGAAAATAACAGTTAGTTTGAATCATACGGTTCAGCACTGAACATTTACAGTATGTTCTTACACTATAATTTAATGCAGAAAACAAAAACATCCACTTACGTTAATATTAACAGCAATAACCCTGCTTGATAATGTAAACTGATTCTTATCACATTATTTAATGCATTGTATTATAAATACACAGAAAAATGTTTTGAAGCGTTTGAAACATCATACACTGGTCAGAATGACAAAAATACATTGAAAAAACACACTGGAAATACGTGCCTCTACATAAATTTCTGCAACCCCGTAATTATGTACCTTAAAACACACTTTGCTGCAATTTCAAAGTGTAATGTCCAGAGAGTGGCGCTAAAATACACGTTGAAAATGTGACCGTGGCAGGATTGTATTAGGTGGTACAGATACGCAATTGTATTAGGTGGTACAGAAACTCTGCATATTGCAGAGTTTTTATAATGAGGTACGTTTTGTGACGCCAACATTTAAAAGTATCAGTTTTCAAATCGTACATGATGTTAAACATGTTTCAATATAACTTAACATTCTGCAACTAATTGTGTGAAAATTAGCCTTTATTAATCACAAATTTACCTGCAAATCACACTTGTATGTAAACAGCATTAAATTGGAAGTGTGTATGATAAATTATTTTGTAATTTGTAAGTCTTGTTTGTGGTTTATTAAGGACAATAGAAGAGTCACACAGACTGTTTTAGTGACAAGGTAATTTATTACCATTTTAAACACTGTACTGTGCTACATTTTGAAATTCGAACTAGTGCTGTATGTTTTCTGCCTCTTAAACATCACAGAAACCGTTTAAAACCTTTTCCTGAACATATATGTGAGCTCTGTCGATGATGGTGACAGTGGTGTGTTTGTGGTTTGTGAGGTGCTGCGTTGAGATTACTGAGCTATAATAATTAAAATAGGTCTTAATGACACAGGCTGAGATGATTCCCCGCTGACTTGCACAGGATAAATATTTAATTATTCACTCTAATTATAATGAGAATTCAATGTGCCAACCACTTACTCGTCCTGCTTCAAACAGGGATCTGTTAACCTATAGGCTGTGTGTTCTTGATGAGATAACACCAATCAAACGATTTCCTACTGATGCAGCATTTGCTATTACACCTAATGGATGAAGTGAAGGAGAGCTGGTCCTCCTCATCATCTCACAGTCCATTCATATGAGCGTAGCAGGGCCCAAATTGGCATTTATATCAAAGTGAAGTCAGATTCTCTAAGGAAGGAGGGACAACTGTCTTTAAGACCCTCTTTAAGTGTCCTTTACAACTTAACACAAGTCAGAGTAAAAGCTTATTATAGCTTTGAATCAGAATATTGACACAAGTCATGTACTTCTTATGAAAAAGAAGTAAACTTCAGCATATTACAAATGTAAAAGGAAAGTGCATGTTTAATGCAAGTATTTGAAGGGTTTTTGACAAACACATACTTCAGTAAAAATTTAAATAATTTAAATATTAAAGTAAGTCATAGTAAGATGCATGTAATATGATTAAAAAAAGTTTTATAGCTTAATTTGAAATAATTCGGTGGGATTACATTAGTTTTATATATTTCTTTTAATCTAATTTAAAGTGTTCAAGGTTTGTTTACACAATGAGTTGGTAAACCAAACTGTAATTTCTAGTAATGCAGTTTTTTATTTGTAATTGACCATGAAGTTGCATAACACACATAAATTATTAGAAACTAAAATGATAATAAAGTGCATTCAAGACATGTGCTTTCAACATACTGTATCAAAATAAGACATTATTACAATCTGGATTTTAAAAAGTGTATACTTATGTGTTAAGAAACAAGTCTCTTTAAATACACTCAACTGGCCTTTTATTTCATTAATGTTATATTGTATTCATGTTTTACTTACAGTTTGAAGTGCAATACAAGTGCATGTTGATTACAGTTAGCTACACTTCCTCACAAGACACTGTCCAGAAATGTCAGTGCAGTCAAATGATTGCTTCATATATAATTGCATAATATAATTGCGTGTACTGTGTATATTTATTATGCATATATAAAGACACTCACACATACAGTATATATTTTTAAAATAATTACACATATATATTTATATTAGGGGTGGGCATAGATTAATTTTTTTAATCTAGATTAATCTAGATTAATTTTCAAATTAATC
>JAUCNO010002369.1:0-12345 GCA_032353835.1 Enteromius viviparus
TGTCCTCACTTTTGTCTTGATTAGTTTCCCTTTAAATACCTCTGTCTTTGTGTTAGAATTCATGTCCTGTTGAAGTCTCGATGTTTCCGCATGTGTGAGTTTTGCTGCCTCGTCAGCCTTGTATTTTCTGTGAGTTTAATAATAAATGTTTTTCATTTAAGTTCCCTCGTATTTCCAAGTTCTCTGTCCTGCTGAGAGGCACTCTGAGTTTAACTCGCAGCGAGCAGTTTATGACAATATAAGTCATTTTCAGAACTATTTAGAGCAGAATGGGTGGTTAGTATGCATATTGGGACTCAGGGACTAGCTTTGTTCCTGAATGAATCAGCCGTTCGAACGAATCAATTGAATAATTCAGTAAAAAAAATCAATAAATTACTACCATCTAACAACAGATTTAATTTAATTTTTAAAGTATAATTCAGTTATTTATATCATTGATTTTTTTTTATATTCATAATGGTATATGTAAAACATGAATCTCAACATGAATTGATAAAAAAATTTTGAACTCATGCCACTTCTGAGCATAGCCTACCTACAAGCCACTTTTGTTTTCTTCTGTGCCACCTTTGTAGTGCAAGTGAATTTTGTCAATACTGATTTTATTTGATTGGTAACTCATTCTTCTTATTCCATTGGTTTTATTAGAAAGGCCCATATATATATATATATATATATATATATATATATATATACACACATTTAATTTAAAAGATAACTTACCTAAAATAAATATAGGAAAAAAATTTATAAAGTATGACATTTTTAATTAGCAGCACAAGTTCTCCTGAAAATAATAGTCAGAAGAGGGGGTGGGGGCGGAAATTGTATTACAGTATACCCAATACAAAAATCTAGACTAAACCACTGGCTGGCACAACACCTCAAGCACACCATGAAAACCCGACTCATAACTCTGATTTAATGATGTGCAGGGCCTGTTACTATACATAAGCACAAGCTCTGGGGAAAACCCCATCACTCATGAGAGTTTTTGAGGGGGGGAAGCGCATGATTTGGGTTTCTAGAATAATTGCGTTTTAAATGTCAATATCTTGAGCGGTGAAGCACCAAGCGCGACGTGCTTGTTCATTTTTAGTGTTCTTGAGTGTGACTTCCATCTCCCGACCTCTGCGCTCCCACCACCAGGGTGCGAATTATTGGGAGTTTGGGGGGTCCAAGACCCATAATTAAGGCTTGAACCTCCCCAAAGGAAATAAAAACATAAGGTTGGGGGTCTCGAAACTATGCATTCTTTCACATATTGGTCTGTACATATTTCAACAGGGTTTTCAAACGAAAATGGTGTTTTAGTAACCGCAAAAGTTAGATTAGGAGTTTTTCAGACCGCGCAAACGACGCTCGCAAACAGAGGTCGCTTTTGCTGGAGAAGATAACCATAGCAACAGATGCCCGAGTACTTTCCATCAGAATCCGTAGAGACAAAATATCAGCAGCCTTAATATTTTTGTTCATCACTTAATTACATATGATAGGTAAAAAATAAAGAGTTATCCTTTAAAAGTATTTTACGCTTAAGTTGCCAACTGCTAGGGGCGCGAAACATCCGGCTGCGCGAGACGAACATCAACATACTTCGCTGACAGAAATTGCTTTAAAAGTCAAATACCCCGAAACCAGCCATACGCTTTAAACGTACCATTAAAACGCAGATATTATTGAAAACACTGCTCTGTTTCTCATTAACCTCTCCTCCATGTGTTTTAAGAGAAGTACAATACAAACTACATACCTCACTTAAATGCAAACCACTGTTATTCAGAACTGAACTATATAAAAACTAGAATAATTATACCCTAAAAATAAACATCTGCAAATGTTCAGTCTCCCAACTGACGGCAGCTCAGTCACCGTGCGCAGAAGAAAACGCCCGGCTTCTGCGCGCGGGTGTGCGCCACCGGCGGCGCGTCGGGATGCTGGAAGCTACTCACCACCAAGACGAGTCCACGCGCGGTGTGAGGATGAGCAGGAGAAACAGCAGCGCGCAACACAACCTTGAGGACGCACGGGGACCGTAGGATGAGCCTGCGCCTTTTTTGATTATATGTCTTAATCCCGAGCCTCCGGGAGCAGCGGTGGATCTGTTGAGAATCCGTGGCGACCCAAGAACTTTACCGCAGCCAAACATAGTTGAGCGTGTCCTCCGGCGGTGATAAGAAAACACGACTGTGTATTGTAGGGAACCTGTGTAAAGACCTTTTGGGAATGCAGGGACCTGCTGGACTTGGGATTGCTGATAGCCGGACAGATGTAGAGCTCCGCACGGACGGATATCATGTATCTGCCCTGATATTAGCGTGTGCCATATAAAAGTATTCCCCGAAATCTGGCAACCGCAGCAGAAATAATCCAAGCCAGACGGCAGGTTCAGAGAGCGCTTTCTTTTCTTTTTCACCTCCTCTTGAGAACAGATGAAGTCTCGGTGAGGTGCAATTTGATCAGAAAGAGTGCCAACTTTTCCACTTTTTCTCTCCACGTTTTGCGTTCAGGCAGGGCTGTGAAACACGCGCCTCTCCGTTTTTCCATTGGAGTCTGCGAGCGCTGATAGCAGACTGCACGAGATAAACCGGGGCGATGAACTGTGCGAACTGCAGACCGAAGGGGTGGGCGACGGGGGGAGAGAGAGAGAGGGGCGATAGGAATGTTGACAGTCCGCCGTCTCTCCGATCTTATTGGGTAGAGCTCTCAGAGACCGGAGCCCTGGGGAAGCATGAGCTCGCGCGGGATATGCGCAGATCCCTGGTCAGCGGAGACACTCCTTTCACCTGCTGAACGACAAGAAGCATCCTCATCCTCATTTATACACCATTCTGGAGTTCACGCTCACAATTTAACAAACATGAGAAAAACAATTATTATAAAAACTATGAGGGTGCGTGGGGGTGTAAACTTTATAATTATTATTAGTGAGTTAAAACGTTGCGGTGTGAATGCTACAGTAAATTGTAGCCGCGGTTGCGAGGCCTTTATCGTCTGGAGGGATGCGCGTGTCTGAATACACAAGCTCGTGTTTACAGATAAGGCTCTAGAGCTTGCACGAGTGCAACTGTGTATAAACATCGCGCGGATTCCAGTTTCAAAACACACATAGTTAGTTGCCTGTTGCATGTCTCTCTAGATAAGTGAAGCCATTCTCTTCATTAAAGCAATGTGCAGGAAATCTGATCCCACAACAGTCTGTCTAACCTAAAAATTATTAAAGCATCCTTTAAATGGCTGCAGCTGCACTGCTCCTATATGATGTAAAATGGACAAGCACAAAATAAAAAGCAAATACACAGTAGCAGCTAAAGCTCCAGATGAGGGATCTGCAACACCCAAGACTGCACTTCTGTAACACTTCACTGAGCACTTGAAAGTGAACTGACGCAGAAATAGGCCCAAATCCCTGTTGGAATTGAAACTATTAGAGTTAACTGCACTTTCCACCAGGGATTAAATGAACAATTATATTGTTTAGCTGTAAATCCCAAATTAGGCTAATCCCGAAATTTTCATTTGTACTTAAACTTTAGCCCCTTACACGCTTTTGTCCACCTAAAGCTGCCATAGCTTATAGTCTGTGAAACAGAGGCCTATCCACTAAACGTGGAGGAGAACATGTCTCTATGGCTATTGTAATTCTATGGCCAAAAAGAGGAGTTTGTCAGTCTGTTCCACTAATTTTTAGTCCAGAAGTTATAGATACATTCTTACTAAAGCAATTTACTTCATACTATTGAACAGACCAAGCCAACTGAGTTGTCAAACTCCTCAAATAAAATAATTCAATATGTCTGATCTACCGATTTCTGGTTGAGTACACCTGATAAAGACTGTTTTCAGCATCTTCTGCATATTTGACTTCTTTCCAACAATGAGTGTATGATTTTGAGATTCATCTTTTCACACTGGGGTCAATTGAGGGACTCATGCACAACTATTTCAAAAGGCGAAAACATTTACGGATGCTCAAAAGAAAGCAACACAATACATCAAAATGCAGAGGGTGTACATTTTCTTTTAATTATGGGCAATTTGCATATTCTGCAAGTAGTATGTGCACGTAATTTAGAGCAGTACAAACTAACAACTGAGGTTTCTGTATGAGATCAGCTCACAGTCATACTGGCTCTCTTTCTAACTGCTCTATAATAGACAGAACACACACTCAAGGTGACCACGGGGTACAGAAACACCTGAGAGAATGAGCTCACGGTTTATTTCTGTACCTGTGTGTGAATCTGAACCTGTGTTTGTGTGACAGGTCTTAACTCTTCAGTGTCGTCAGGTTTGGCTCGGTTTCAAGAATGAGGACACTGCGCGTGTCCTCCTGCCGGCCTGCTCAGAAGTCCACCGCTGGCTATTTTAGAAAGGGGCTCTGGGAAACACTCACCTGATTATAAAATCTCTACCAAAAGTTCTTTTAATTGTGTATGCTCTGTATTTCTTCAAAATGGTTATAAATTCTGACCTAAGCTTGTGTGAAAGCGCATGCATGTGAAGTGTATGTGTTGAACACCTGTTCTTCCCTTGTTTTTAGCTCATTAAATGGCCCTTTCCACAAATAGGGGTTCAGTTTGGTGTCCTCTTCAGTCTATGCCAAAGCAAATAAAAAAGTTAAATAAATAAAAAAATACAGAACTGTCACTGTTTTGAAAAAAGTACTAATTTGTCCTTATGCTAATACCACCTGCCAAACTGCTGATGTTGAAAGATATAATGCTGAAGTTTTATAGTTATGTACATTGTTACAAAAACCTGTCATATGAACCCATCAGCACAGTTTTCAAATCTAATGCTGATAAAGCACAAGACTCATGGTCATGAGACATCATCAGAGGGTTCTGCAGTATCAATACTGCATACATATCCATATACACATGAAATATAATGATTTAAATAAATAAAACATCTTGATCTCTTGACCTGTGTAATCTAGAATCAGACTGGCTACTGTAGAAACAGAAAAACAGAAAATGGAGATGACCAGTGCAGTGGATGAGCAGAGTGTAAGTGACAATTAACATTAATCATCATGTATTTTTGAGCATTACTCTAAAACAAAGTAAAGGTCAATAAGAATAAAGCATCTAAATATACCTCTACTGGAAAGAGAGAACGAAAGATAGAGATAGAGAGAGAGACTGTACCGTGCTGTCATCTGTCTCAGACTTTACACTAATTTATGGTCTTGTATTTTTGGATGTTCTGACAGCATGAATCTATTCACATTCAGACACTCTGATGTGACTCTCTGAATCTAAATCTCTTTCCAGCCACTGTGCACACATACATACTCTCTCACCCAAAAACACTTGTTACGTATTATTCAGTTACATAAGCAATTGCATAAACGGTCAAGATATCAATCAATCAGTCACTTTTATTTATATAGTGCTTTTAACAATACAGATTGTAGCAAAGCACCGAAAATCATTCAATTGGAAAATCGAGTGATGGTAATGTACAATGACGAGATTAAACTATTTATTTATCAAATGCAGAGATGGTCTCTGTAATCAAGACTACTATAATCACTAGAAATCATGTATCCCCAACTAAGCAAGCCAGAGGCTACAGCAGCAAGGAACCAAAACCCCATCCATGAGAGAATGGAGAAAAAAAACCTTGGGAGAGATTGGTCAGATTGTGTAAAGGATTTACAGTATAGTGTGTGTGCTGTGGGCATCTGTTTCCGGTGATCTGTCCACGGAGCTCATCTAGGTGTTCTGGTCTCCGATGAAGATCATCTCTTTGTGCTGATCCACCATCTGATCTGCATAAGGACCGAGGAACAGAATAAGAGAGAGACAGACTAACATTAGCGTAGATGCCATTCTTTTTACGATGTCGCGAGTACATTGTGTGTTAAGGGGAGTGTTGCCGGTTCCAGCTGATCTAATTAATGGAGCCTAACAATCCTTTAATGGTTATAATTAATAAATGTGTATCAGTGTGTTATGTGTAAGCCAGAGTAAAGAGATGTGTCTTTGATCTATTTAAACTGACAGAGTGTGCCTGCCTCCCGAACAGTATTAGGTAAATTGTTCCAGAGTTTGAGTGCTAAATAGGAAAAAGATCTGCCACCCGCAGTAGATTTTGATATTCTAGGTATTGGTATATTCTATATATAGGTATATAGTTTTGAGAACGCAGCAGACGTGGAGTACTATAATGTGAGAAGAACTCACTCAAGTACTTAGGAGCCATTGAGGGCTTTATAAGTAATTAACAAAATTTTAAAATCTATACAATGTTGGATAGGGGGCCAGTGCAGTGTTGACAGAACCGGGCTAATATCCTCATACTTCCTGGTTCTAGTAAGGAATCTAGCTGCTGCATTTTAAATTTATTTTAGACTTGGTAGACTTGGTGTGATTTATTATCTTATAGCTTATAGTACGATTTCAATTGTTTTAGTAATTTGGTAGACTGTGTGTGTGTCGGAAAGTATACAGCTCAGCATTGGGAACCGCAGATGAGGAAATGATGCAGGAGAGACTCTCTGTCTCTTTCTCTTTCCAGTCTGTCTCTGAGTCATGTAGCGAGGGTCACATGTCATGACGCATCACCATTTGAGCATTATCTGTCCTCTGCTACTTTCTGACCTTAGACTAGCTGCAGCTAAAAAGGTGACCAACATTTACATCAAGCACACACACACATATGCACACACACGCATACACACACAGGATCTGACTAGGCAGGAGAACACGCAGCCTAAAATAAGTTCCCATCTCCAGACTGGGCCCCTAACTGTCTGCATCACTGTGTGTCTGCTGAGAGGAGAACAGACACAGATTCAGGGAGTGTCAGTGCTATATATTGGACCTCCTCTCCTCCTCTTAGGTTAATATGAAGACATTTCTCTCTCTCTCTCTCTCTCTGGCATGTCACTATCCTGCTCAACCAGATTAATGTGTTTATAACTAATTCAGCAATTTCAGTAAACAAGTCCTGGCGTAACCTCTCTCACTCTCTGTCTGTATTTGTATCACTTCTATCTCACTTTTCCTCGCATGAGCATTATCTCTCTATATATAGTAATAAATAAAAATAAAAAAACCTTACAAATTATAAATAAATAAATACATATTACATTTTACATTTTTGTAGTGCAGAAGAAACTCTTATTTAGCCATATTGTTTTGTTGTGCAGTAAATCTGCAGTAAAAAAAACAAGATCTTCTGTATAGATATGCTTGAAAAGCAAAAATATTATCGTTTCAGAAAATATATATCTCAAATCTACACCAAATCCAACCCTAAATCTACCAGATAGTGTTAACAAATGCAAAACTGATTTAAAAATACATTTGTTGATGCAGCTCTGCCATTTCAACTTCCTTTTTGTTCAGATTTGAGCTGTTTTACCCAGTTACACTGGATTCAAACCAGAGCTCCTCGTCTCTCAAGTACATCTCTGTACTATCTATGAAAATCCATAGATATGATGCTGGATATGTGTGATGCTAGCATCAGTTTTCAAATCTCCCAGCACATTAATATTATTTTGAACTCATGATATTCTTCAATTGTAATTGGAATTATGCTTTATTAATCAAATAATGAAAAAATTGTGTGAAAAGGAATAAAAGACGTCAGAGGTTTTCTGGCTAGTGTTCATTTCTTTTGCAAACTGCTAATATGTACTTGTTGGTACATATTTCGTGTCTCGCTAAAAAGTGCAGGTTTGTTTATGCCATGAAAGGTAGGTTGCAATCAATGTATTTTAGCTATAGTTAAATAAACAGATTTAGTTGACTACCTTTCAAAAAAACTAAAATAACTTGTTAAAGAAAAAATAGTATAATTTTTTAAAATAGTAAAATAGTATATCTATCTGTCTAGCTATCTGGCCATATGCCAAAATGATTATTGTCACATAATCTCTCTTTTGTTTGTGACAGATAACTCACTGCAGTGGTTGTGTTTACACATGGATCTGTTACATGCAGACCACCTTACAGCACAGCAGGAAGATCTGTATAAGATCAAGTCTGCTCAATCACTGCTCATGTCCAACATGTCACAGTGCCTCATGGTGTATAATGTGTGTGTGTGAGTTAATGTGTCTTCGTCAGCAGTGCTGTCAGCTCTGTGCAGGGTCAGTGTGTTGATGTGTCTGTGAATGTGCCTCACTTTCCCTTTCTGTCTCTCACTTGCTCACCCTTTTGCGGGCCGGTTTGTTGAAGCGGAGCTATTTATTTAGCAGAATTTGCTCTGATCTCTTGCACTACAGGAGGATACTGAATTCCAAACTGCTGCAGAGTCATGTGATGGCCTTCACGTTTAACTGAGGCGCATACATGTGGACCGGCTGTCAGATGATTTCCAATCCCAAGTGAAGTTAGCTTTGTTCACACAGCACCCAATTCTGATTTGTTTTCAAATCGGATGTTTAATATGCCAAAAGATCTAATAGGAGAAATCTAACAAAGGCTGTCTATTCTTGTGTCTTTCATGTCATCCCACCATGGTGTTTTATTTATGAGGCACATTTAAATAAATATAGTTCACCCAAAAATGAAAATTACCCAATAATTTGAAAATGTTGAATTAATTTAGTTAATAGAAGATGACATAATTTTTTTTTACAGCATCCTCATTTCACAGTACTTTTACACAAGTCCTGAACATTACTGTTGCTTTGTAGGAAGTTTTTTTTTTACTTTTTTTAATTCTTCTGGATTTAGTTGTTCTGTTTCTTCGTGTCGTTCCACACAGACTTGATGATGATAGGATCAGATCACTGTGTGGCGCACTGGCTGTTGTCAGACATTTCTCACATCAGAAACCTCACTGCGTTTTTACAATTAATGGCAAAACGAATGCTTGGAAATGTTAACTGATTTTCTACTGACACACTAAAGCAAGCATTTTATGAGGTGGCTAATTCAAATTTGTTTGAGTGGTAGGTTACTGGTAGTACTGTTTTTCAAAAACCATATTAATTCGTAGCAGTCATTCTGTACAAATTTGTACAAATTAGCCACTTCACAAAATATGTTGTAAGATCGAGTTGCAACAATATGGATTGCATCCAAAAATCAGATTTTTGCTGCATGTCTGAACAAAGCCTTAAAGTGAATCTGAGTTTAAATAAGATTAACTTAATCAGGTGAAAAAGTGACTTGAGAACATACAAATATTGTATTTAATAGCAATTAGACGGATAGTTCCACCAAAAATGAACGTTGTCGTTGTACTTTTCTATCTCTCCATAAAGTGGAAGTCAGTCGAGTCCATTTAGTTGGAACCTCACTTCTCTTCAAAATATCTTTTGGAATGACATGATGGTAAGTAAACGACAGAATATTCCTTTTTGGGTGAACTATTCATTTAAAAACAGGAAAATCAAAGCGAAGAACTGTTTGTAAAGCTACATGGATACATGTTTATATTTTTGTGTGTATAGATCCTCTAAGGGCCGCACATGATGTTTCAGCCTGGAGGGGGTCAACATAAGAAAGCAGAGAAAGAGAGAGAGAATGAGAGAACCTCAGTATTCTCTGAGCGATGACACCATTTCTAACTTGCTGCAGGTGTTTGTGTGTGTGTGTGTGTGTAGCCTGAATGTAGAACAGGCTACAGGATAGCTTTGATATTCGAGCCAGGACGGACCTGCTCTACACCACAGATCAACCAGCACACAGCAGAAACATATTCTGTTTCGATTTATACAAACTCTTAGTGTCTTTGTTGATACCTATTTCTCTCTTTCTCATTTAAAATCAAACTGATAAGGCTTTATTGGCATGACTATCAAAGAAGCAAAGGATTATTCATTACAATTACGTGTGACTAAAGTAGTATGACTGTATCTGACTTATGTTTTCTGTGGTAAATGATATCTCTAATCAGCTGAATGTCGAATCTGCAATTTGCTTATGGCAGTGGCTCACATTTACTAATATATTCCTGATTTTTATTCATTCTTTACAAGTTGACATCTTCATATTTTAAGAGAAAGGTCATGTACGCCTCAGCCCAATCTTCCATAGGATCTTTGTCTAAATATGGATTCAACAGCATTATAGCATTATATGACAATACAATAACCAATGTGCTTGAAAACAATAGTTTATGTTTATGTAAGTAATAGTTTAGGTATATGCAAATGAACTACTTATATGAAGATCCAAAGGCTTCATATTTCTGTGGATTGGATCTGATAGAGAGATCTCTGCTTAGAAGTGTTCATATTTCATCAGTCCTGCCAGATAACACTTCGAGAAATCATTTTTCTCAAAAAATCAAACTGTTATTCCTCTGAACGACCACTACGGCTGAATGATTTGTGTTCCTTTCTTCATTCTCCAGAGACAAATGGTGAGAGAGAGAGAGGTAGAAGCAGAGAGAAAGAGAGATATCGCATTTGGCAGGATTTCTTAACCGTGTGTTAAAACTATTGGCAGGTGATATTGGAGGATTGCAGCACCTTTGTTTCCTGAGATGGTGATATTTCTCTGCTGATGTCATTTTGATGTGATGGAACAGAGTATGTTTCTTAGTCTTTTTCTCTCTGTGTGTTACACATGAGTTGGAAGAACATCCAGACCAAAGTCATGGCCAAAAATATTGGCACCCTTGGTAAATATGACCAATGTGAATCCTTTTGTACTTTTATTTAAAAAATATATAATTTTATAATGGATAATAAGAATTTGATTTTTATTAAATCACCAAAACAATATATATATACAATAGCTATAGGTAGAAATAAGCTTTAAAAATAGAGATGGATGGACTGTAAGTGATCCTGCACTACTCTAGGCAAACTCTCTTCCTCTCAAACACAAATGGTTAGGTGAAAAGGGCTCAGGAATAGTTTTTGGCAGTATGACTGAGAGCAGGTTGCTCTTGGGACATGGACCCTCTGACCTGAGATGGACTCCTGTGCATCTCTGCTGCTGTTTTCAGTACCTGCAGAGAAGACTGACTGAGCATCTCGAATCTCTGGGCCTCGTTTCTGGTCAGTGTCTGGCTTCTCCTCCTGCCTGCCTGAGTTATGATTTTGCAAGCAGCGTGAAACCGATCTCCATTTCAAATGGAGACAGCCGCTGAGAAGGCCAAAAAACTTTACCCAACACCAGTCATATTTCACCTAAGAGAGAAAAAGAAGGAGAGCGATCGAAAGAGAGGCCACTGACCAGATCGCGCTACCACGGTAATCTTCTCCTCAGAGTTGAGTTAACATCAGATGTTTGACAGAATGAGAGATAACGAATCATTAGCATTAATGTATTATGAGAAAAATGGTTTAAAATGACTAAGATGCACCAGTGCGTAAGGAGGGATTAAACTGAGAGAAGAGAAGAAGATGAAAGAGAGTAGGGGGAGGGCGGAGGTTAAGGTGGTCTGGTCTGTTGTAGATTACGCAGATCTCACAGACCTGGTCGTGCTGTTCCACAGCTCCTAAACCAGAACATAGTCTGCCCCCCACCCACCATGTGCTTTTAATAGAACCCTCGGTGGTCCTTCTGTACGTACCCTCTTTGTCTTATTTCTCTCTTTCTGTGATGTGGCTGTAGTGAACTGACAGCTTGTAATGTCAGACTCCTTTTGCTTGCTGTGTGTTCCTCGCGTCCATGTACACTTACTTTCTCCTGTCTCAGCTTGATATACAGAGACAAGTAAAAGTAAGCTGTTTGTAGGATGATTTGCCCAAAAACTGTAAACACTGTGGCGCTATCAAAACACTGTTCTGTTTGTTTGAGCATCTCAAAGCGCCAGACACAGCAACATCGGCTCAACCAATGGTGTGTGTTTGGGCGGGACTCTCTCACATTGTGAACTTGCAATTATGAGAAATAAATTTGTTATAGTGCAAAAGTGTCACTAATAGACAGAGACAAGTATAGCATTTCCGGTGTATATCTGTTACACACTGCCTTTCAAAAGTTTGAGGTCAGAAAGATTATTCATTTATTTTTAAATTTGTTTTAATGGATTATTAGGAACACCTGTTCAATTTCTCATTAATGCAATTATCTAATCAACCAATCATATGGCAGTTGCTTCAATGCATTTAGGGGTCCTGGTCAAGACAATCCCCTGAACTCCAAACTGAATGACAGAATGGGAAAAAAAGGTGATTTAAGCTATTTTGAGCGTGCCATGTTAGTTGGTGCCAGACTGGCCGGTCTGAGTATTTCACAATCTGCTCAGTTACTGTGATTTTCATGCACAACCATTTCTAGGGTTTACAAAGAATGGCATAAAAAGGGAAAATCATCCAGTATGTGGCAGTCCTGTGGGGCGAAAATGCGTTGTTGATGCTCGAGGTCAGAGGAGAATGGACCGACTGATTCAAGCTGATAGAAGAGCAACTTTGAC
>JAUCNO010002370.1:0-12342 GCA_032353835.1 Enteromius viviparus
CCTGTGTCTCCTTCCAGCTGTATCGTGTCTCGTAATCAGTGTCTGTGTACTTAAGTCTTGTCTTTTGAGTTCAGTCTTGTGGATCAATGTTTTATGTAACGTTTGATGTGTGTATGCTGTGTAAGATTCTCGTTTATGGATACTACTCCAAGTTTAATTTGTTATTATTAAAGTCTTTTATTTTATATTATACGTTTTGTCTCCATCGTCCTCCTTCTCCCGGAACCTCCACGTTACAAGGACAGAATGTCCGCGGTCAGCAGACGGTCACTGCTGATGGACTCATGCAGCTGTAATCATATGAGTCAAATCAAGTCTAATGACTAAACCGTTCAGATGCTGAAGATCGGTCAGTTTGGCTCAGGTCATGAAAGAGCGTCCCATGGTTCAGGGGTTTTATTTCTGACACAATCAGAGGAGAGGTCACTGAAGTGGTCAAGAGTAAAAAAAGTCAGAAAAACAATCATCAGCAATCATACTTCAGCTCAATTTGATGATCATTTACTCACAATCATTTCAGCCAATCCTGTCTGCACAGGAGATAGTTTACTTGTACACTATATGCTGTAAGAAATCATACAACGCCAGCTAAGATTTAAGATATTGCCTCATAATCTTACTCATGCACAGTAAATAAAGAATCATTCATCAATCAATTTATTTGTAAATTATGTACTTAAATGTAATACTTAAAGTTAACATAATAAAATAAAACTGATTTTAAAAATAGTGTTGAAACTTATAAAATGAAGTTGAAATGGCTAAGCTTAGTCAAGTTGATGAGTTAATGTAAAAACAGTTTTACAGTGCCGTTTTAACAAATATTATTTGTATATATGTACAGTATATATTTGAATATACAAGTACCTACTTGTATTTGAAATAATATTTTACAAGTCAGATTTCTCAAATAGTTCTAAAATCTAGCATGCATTTCAAAAATTGTATCTTTCTTCAGTATTTGTGTTGTTTTCAAACATTTCAAATATCTAAACATCCTTAAATCATGAATCATCTGCTGGAGACGCAGAATCAAGTCTTGTTTTCTGGGAAATGGAACAAAAGTTTAAGAGCTTGTTAGACATTTGTACTGGAAAATAAGACTTCACTTTCTGCAGTTATGGCCATATTTATAGCTGTAAAGCTTTGTTTGAGTGAAATGAACTAAATGGCTATTTCATGTAGAAGACATGTTAATGGATTATGTTCCACTCTTTATTTTTACTTTCTTAGGAAGTCTTAAATGAACCTTCATTAAACCTGCTGTAAATTAACATAAATGCAAAAAGTAACAATAAATCATGCAGTGATTTTTTTAGGTACAGACTTAAAATGTACATAAAATATAAAGTGTCTTCTTGGTCTGGAAGTGGCATCAATGCAAGTAAAATTAAAACCTTTTATTTTTTCCTGCAAATATTCGTGTGTAACAGTACATGTCTTCCCAGCGGGGCTGACTATCTATAGCTTGATGTTGGTGAATCTGATGAACAGCACAGCTGGAGTCTGAATGAAGCCTTTGCTAATAATGTCATCCGTGTTTGGCTCTCAATCCTGCGGTGAAAACTCTTCTGTTGTGACGTAAATATGCAGAAGCACTCCACGAGCCTGTACATGTGTGCCGTACGTACAGAAAGAATCAGAAACACCATAAAAGCTGCCATCAGCCACCTGCAGCGAAGCTTAATCAAGCCTTCAAATCAAGCATCAGGTGAACTACTAATATGCAAACTGGTTATGATTTCCCAATCACAGCAATACAGCCCTTAATTAGCCCTCTTTCAACCTCTCTTTCAGAGCAATGCTTGAACACATCAAACTGTTTGAGGAAGGTAAAGGACGTGACGTGTGACCAGGTATGCACACACACACACACACACACACACACATCTTCTCCTGAATGACTTTACACTGACACCTAGTGGATGATCAGAAATATTCAGGCCTAAATTCAGGATTTAATTACATGGGAAATGTCCAACCTGAACTAATATTTAGAAATAATTTATGCATATTTTTCAGTCATACATAAATGAACCAGAATAAGACTAATAAACTGAATGTGTTTTAAATGCACAATAAACTGGTTTACATATTGATCATCAGCTACCATGCTTATATTATTTAACGGAATACCGTTGATGGCTTTCATGAGATTTATGCCGATTGTAAGCAATTTGCAAAATGCATATTAAAAAATATTAATACTTACAATAGTTTTTTAACTTTATGTACATATGACAAGAATGCATTATATCAAGTTTATTAGTTTGTTAAAACCTTGTCGTCCAAATGCTAATCTATTCTTTGTGTTTTGTTCCTGTCTGTAAAGCATTTCATTTTTAAAGCTATATTCAAAACTATAGCCATATGTTTAGATTTTTTAGTTGTTGTAGATGTTTGTTAAAATATCAAAAAAAAAAATCATCTACTCAATAATTATACCAATTCATGTCTAAAAAGCCTCAAATAATATGTGTTTATTATTATTAGTAAGAGATTTGTTTTGGAATATTTAGTATGTTATTAACTTTATTTAGTATTTTATTTCACTATTATAGTTTTATTTATATTCTGTCTTTATTTTCATCTGTATTCCAGTTTAAGCAAAGACTTAAACTGAGAAATGTTATTTAATTAACTCAAATACAGTAAGATATTTTATATTGATAAGATATTTCAAATAACACACACACACACATAAATATATATATATATATTGACTATATATAGTCAAAAGTTTGGAAACTGTAAGATTTGTAATATTTTAAAGATGTTTCTTATGTTCATCAAGGCTGCATTTATTTGATAAAAAATATAGGAAAAAAATATTGACAAATATTTTTACCATTTAAAATAATGTGTTTCAATGTTAATATATTTTACAATATAAGTTATTTCTGTGAAGCACAGCTGAATTTCCATCAGTCATTAATCCAGTCTAAAGTGTCCCATGATCCTCCAGAAATCATTATAATATGCAGATTTATTATTAGAGTTATCAGTGTTGGCAAAGTTATGATGGCAAATATTTTTTTGGAAAGTGCAATATTTTTTTTCAGGATTCTTTGATGAATAAGAAGTTATTAAGAACAGCATTAATTAAAAATAGAAATCTTTTCTAACAATATAAATCTTTACCATCACTTCTTATCAATTTAACACATCCTAGCTGAATAAAAGTTTTAATTTCTTTCATATTAAAAATTATTAACATTTACTGATTCCAAACTGGAATGGTGTATATTGTTAGAAAGTTCTTGTCAAAATAAAAGCTCTTCTTTTCAATGTTTTAAGATAAGATGAGAGGAACGTTATTTATCCTAAGGGAAGTTCTTTAGTCACAGACATGCTCAATGCAGCAAAGAAACAAGAAAATAAAAATATACAATAAATACAGTAAATAATGTCTGCTGCCATAGTGTTTCATTCGTGTCTCCGCCCCACAGTATAATTATCATGTGTATTTAAATGCCAGGATGTCTTTGTGTATTCATGGTTCGATGTTTGTAAGTCATTGGATGTTTATCGTGTCCCTAGTCTCTCTATTTTCTGTGTATTAGATTTACTGTTACCGCCCCCCGCTACGTTCTTTGGATTACTCTATGCCTCTGCCTCCTATGTTCCTGTTTGCTGGTGATCTACCCTGTCTGCCTCACTCCGTTTGTAAAAAATCATGTTTTATATGAATCCGAACGCCTTCTCGTCTCCACATCATTACAAGAATAGTGCAAATAGATAAGATAAAAATACAATAATACAATAACATAACTATTATTTCAAGTGGTTCTAAAAAAGTGACATGAATATGAATGAATAATGAATAAGAGAGAGTAGAAGCAGCATGATGGGATAAAACAAGCATTCAATCCTTCAATCAATTTTATTCAAGAAAACTACTAAACATATTACAGGTTCCAAAAAATATTAAGCACCACAACAGTTTCCAGCACTGATAATAAATCAGTATATTGTTATGATTTCTGAAGATCATGTGACACTGAAGACTGGAGGAATGATGCTGAACATCACAGAAATACATTACACTTCTAAAATAGAAAAGTATTTTACATTGCATTGTGTATATATCTATATCTATATCTATATCTATATCTATATCTATATATACATGCCTTTAATTTTAGTTCTGCCTGTGTTTGCACCACAGTTAATATTAGTACACTCTTAAAAATAAAGGAGCTTCATTATGCCAAAGAAACATCAGAAGCACCTTTTTGGTCTCAATGAGTTCATAAAGAACATCTGAAGAATTCACAAAAGCTTCATTATGGCGAAAGAAGGTCGTTTAAGAGAAAGGAATGCATGGAAAGATTCAGGAAGTGTGAGGAAGCTGGACACGCTGTGACCAAGTGGCACCATCTCCAGGCATGTCAGCACAATCGGGTCGACAGCGCAGCCCTGCCCTCCACACACCATCACGAGATCCACAAGGACAAGGCTGTTTCTCCTCTTGCAGCACATCCAGCTGTCAGGCCCGAGAGAGACGGACGGACCTGTGCAGGTGTCTCCGAGCCTCTCAAGCTGTCCGAGCGCAGTCATGCCTGTCTCTGGCCTCTCTGGAGCCGTCTGGGTCCTGCTGCTGTCCTCGGCACGCTGCGGCCCGCTTCCTCCTCCGGGGGTCGAGGGTCTGTTCCTGCAGGTGTTGAACTGGACGGGTCAGGGGCCCCGCTCCGAAGCGCCCGAGTACATGCTAGAGCTCTACAACCGCTTCAACAACGAGCGCAGCGCTCCGCTGTCGGCCAGCATCGTCCGGAGCTTCAGGAACGAAGGTCTGTGGGGTTTTGGGTCAATATTAATTGCATAAAGCAAAGGAATCCATACAAAGAACTTTTTTTGCTTTTATCTAGAAAACAAGAATAACATAAATATAGTAATAATCAGTGTTTGATGGAAGTAATTAGTTACTGTAATAACTATTCCCTTGAAAAAGTAAATTAAGAGATTACAGTTACTTCTTCTGTAATTGACCTCAATATTGTATAAAGACTGTTAATCTGTGTACCCTTAGCAGTAATTATGAGTATATTGAGGCAAAAGTCATACTGTAGATTATGTAACAATCAAATTCAGCTGTAAAGCAGCTTTACAGAAGACAACAGCGTCATTATTCAGCTCAGTTCATTTAGTGTCAGTGTTACAAACCTCATTAATTCTGATTTATTTATTGTTTATTGAATTTTGTGTGTTTATAATGTCTTGAATTTCAACATCAGAGTTCTGGACTTTTTTCATGGTTTTGTACTTCGCAGGTATTATTAGAATAACATGAAATTATTATTTTGGTAAATGGTATGTTTGTATTAAAGTTTTTATTAGTATTACTATAATTATTTAACCATTAAATAAATAATGTTAAAAATATATATATATTTTTTTTACAAAATATGATACTATAATGATGATTATCATTTTTAATATGATATTTAACATTCTTTTTATAATAATAATTAAATAAAAAAATAATTGAAATATTATGACTATGACTAGTAAGTTTACATTATTACATATATTTATTATGATTATTAGAATTATTTAACAATTCTGAAATAATACAAAAAGTTCTTTAAATAACTGATAATTAAAATGTTTTTTAATATTTTCACTACTATTAGATTTATTTAAAAAAGAAAATTATTACATTAAATCAACATGCTTAGTGCTACTATTGTAATACATAAACATTATTGTTGATAATAATAAATATTGTTGAATTATTAAAAATTCTTACAAATTCTTAAAATAAAAATAAATGATAAAATAAATAATAAATGTTTAAAATCATTACAGTTTTAATTAATGTGATTTTATAAATAAATAAAAATATTTCATTCTAACTATTATATTAAACCATAACAAATAGTGCTATTATTATAATAAATAAAGATTATTAGTAGAATTATTTACCATTCTGTAAATGATAATTATTATTATTTTTTTAAATGTATAATATTAATATTTTCATTTCATATTTTAGTTTCAGATATATATTGTTTTTCCCTTAGGCACACATAACAGATTAATTATCCTTCATCTCTTGCATCACAGTTTTACTGCAGGTCATTCCTCACTATTCTGTCTCTGTCCCGCAGACCACGGCTCACACGGTCTCCTGTTTAACATCTCAGTCCCGCAGCAGGAGCGTGTGGTCAGCGCCGAGCTTCGGCTCCACATGCTTCTTCAGACCGACTCACGCCGGAGCGTCGCAGCGGGGTGGAAGGTCAGCGTGTTCGAATCCCTCTGCCGGAGACGTCCTCTGGCCTCGAAGCTGGTCCGGCGTTGGGAGAGTGGCTGGGAAGTGTTCGACATGACCAGCGCCATCCAGCACTGGAGGAAAGCCAACACGCTGACCCCCAGATTAGAGGTTAGCATCCAAAACCTGCAGCCGTTCAGGAACACGAACGCAGCTCTGGACATCGACTGGAGTCTGGAAGGAAAAAACCAGCCCGCGCTTATCGTCTTCTCAGATGACTCGAGCCAAATCCAGCAGCCCGAGAGGAGCCGGCCGGAAGAGGATCAAGAGGAGACACCGCTAACCCAAACTAGAGTCCGGCGCGCCGCTAAACCAGACGACTGCAGGAAAGCCGAGATGTACGTGGATTTTAAGGACATCGGCTGGGACTCGTTCGTCTTGGCTCCGTCCGGTTACCAAGCCTTCACCTGCCGAGGAGCGTGCAACTATCCTCTGGTTCGGGAAGTGACGCCCACCAAACACGCCATCATCCAGACGCTGCTCAACCTGAAGAGTCCTCAGAGAGCCGCTCAGGCCTGCTGCGTTCCCACCGAGCTCAAGCCCATCTCCCTGCTCTACGAGAACGAGAACGGCGTGGTGGTCTTGAATAATAAATACGAGGGCATGGTGGTCAAGCAATGTGGATGCAGATAGTCGGAAGAAAACTCCAAGAAAGACAGAAATAAGAGGAGAAGGTAGTTGTTTGCATATTGAACTGAACAGCCAGTATCTTGGGGCCTTGTGTATATTTTAGTGCTGTCAAATTATTCATTGGGATTAATCGTATTCAAAATAGGTTTTGTTTGTTTACTTAATATATGTGTACTGTATGTATATACATGTTCATACACACATGCATGTGTATATTTCAGAATAATAGGTTATGTTTATATATAATACAAATTATACAAATATAAATATAGACTCATTTTGGCCGATATCGATACTAATATATTTCCTTTTGTTTGGAAACAACACCAGATCACTCTCATGTGGAAGCTATAAGCTAATTATTTTGTTTTTAATTAGGTTTTAAAAAGAAATTATTTGTTAGAATAAAAAATTAAATAATAGTGAAGTTCTTTCATAATTATAATATTGAAGCTTTGATAATAACTATGAATAAACTATATATTATTCATTGTATTTTTCCCCGAAAGACAGTAGTGACCTTAATATTTTATTATGATTTATTTATGATTTAAAATTTGTAGATGGTTTACAGAAAAAGAGTTTAGAGCTTATAATTTGTTTAAAAATACAATGAATGAATAAATTATTATATAAATCTACATATTTTTTTATTCACGTAAGCTATTGCTTCTGATCTTTAAATCAAAACATGCTTGTCATTTTATTACTGCTTTATTAAATCAGAAAACTAAAATGTAAATTAAAGGTCAGATACATATTTCAGCCAGTCTGTACATTCATTATCGGCTGATTCAGATATTGATCCGATAATATCGTGGATCCCTTGTAAATAACTTTTAAAATATATACTTGATGTTTTTATTTACATACACATAATACATAATAATATAATTTATACAAATATAAAAATAGATATGTAAATACATGCAAATATTTAAAATATATATACTTTATGTGTTTGTACGTATTTACAGTATATAAGTATATTTAATTAATATACACAAAACACACATCTATTATGGAAACAAAAACTTTAATTTTGGATGTGATTAATGGTGATTAATGGTTTGAGAGCACAAGTATATTTTTTAGTTGTAAATTAGTCTGTTTTCTATTGTAATAGAACACACTGCTTTGAGGTGTTTTTTTATTGTCACTTATAATGAGTGAAGCTGAAACTAAACCTGCTGAAATAACAGTGTTATGCTGCTCAATTTGATCATTGCGTTATAATAATAATAGATAATGGTTCTTTATCATAATAAACTAAAGGTTCCATTGGGATGTTTTTGCAGCAACAGCGTAGAAGAACCATTTGTGGTTCCCTGAAGAACCTTTCAGCGCTTTGCTTAAAAGAACAACCTTTTTCTAATTTTGAAGAATATTTAAAAATCTAATCAACCTTTTTCTGCAACACTAAATAATAATACATGATATTAATGATTCTGCGAGATCTGCGGAGATTCAATACCATAAAAAAGCTTTTTTAGATTATTAAAATATTATCCACAGAAAACAAATCTATGACTAAGTGGCAAAACTAAATATTTTCTAATGAAATATTTGATATAATATTCAATGTTAAAATATTCTTAAATATTTTTCACAATGTACAAAAAACATTCATTATATTTTTGTTAATACATTTATTTATTAGCACGTTTTTGTGTATTTTTGAAAATATATCTATAAAAAAAGTTTTTTAAATGCATGTTAAATTATTTAAATTAAGAAAAAATGTTATTCACTGTCAAACAATTCAAACAATTCTACATTCTTAACGTATAATCAGCTTGGCTGTGTCTAAATCTCAGTTTTGGTTTATAAAGGTTGAAACTAAATATTTAAAATTTCAAAAACGGACCAATATAAATATTTAGCTTTTTTTTGCTGCTGTACAGGGCAAACCAAAAGCTTTCGTCTGTGGCCCTGTTGTAGAACCCCAGGTTTAAGAGTGTTTTGTCAGTGGAAAGCTGCTATGATAGTGCTTCGTCATGCAGATGCCAGTACAGTCCAACAGTAATAGCCGATTGTAACCAAAACGAGCGTGAATTTCGGAGCCCCTGACGGCCACATGCCGTGCGAGCCTCAGCCACGTTCTCTTCCACAGCCGTGATAAGAAGGTGTGAAAAAGCCAGACGTGTTAGACCCCTCACTCAGGAGGAGACCTCGCTCCAAGTGCTGTCAGATTCCTAAACACCAACAGCAACAGTCTCCAACCACGCCTGACATCTCAACCTAAAATGGGACTAAATCCCTCAAAACTGTGTAGCGTCAGCGTTTCATGCTTCGTTGAGTCATTTTTGGCTCCTCAAAAATAAGGTTCTTCACTGGCATCCATGGTTCCTTTGAAGAATCATTAACAACTTTCCATTGCACTAAAGGTTCTTTATAGTGGATTTGATTTTTGATTTGATTATTAGAAGTGTTTATGATGGCTGAAAGGTACTTTGAGGAAGCAAAAGTGTTTGAAGTACAGCAAAGCTGCAAAAACAATGCACCTTTTGGAAACGTTTTAACAACTTTTATGAGTGTAAACTAATCGCTGAAGAAAATGTAAAGACCCTTCTCTGTTATAAAGAACCTTTATTGATTTCATAAGTGTGACCTTGGACCATAAAACTATAAGTTTTCTTTATAAATTGACATGTATGCATTATCTGAACGCTAAATATATAAACTTTTTTATGATAGGACAATATTTGTCTGAGATATAACTATTTAAAAATATATTGACCATGTTTATTTTAGTTTGAAGAACATTTTAATAATATAAAGAGCCTTTTGTAAAGTGCATTACATTATACATAAATGCATTATTTTAATAATGTGCGTTGATTTTAGGAGTAAATACCTGGCAACCCAAGGACCTGGCAATCCTCATATAACAGTAAAGAACGAGTGTAAGGTTAAACAAAATGTCCATGAACTCAATAGATAACATCCTGGTACAAAATGACAATAGCCTACATTTTTCTATGCTGTGTTAAATCTGACAGGTAATGTATTTATTCTTGTCGGACGAGCCTTGCAGAGTTTGTTTGTGTGTGATGTGAATAAACCTGTAGATGCTCACTTCAGCAAACGTTCTCTCGTGTGTGAATAATATTGCGCTGGTATCTCTTCAGACTGGACGTCTTATCTGAAGCACTAAGTGTTTTAATGTAAAGACCTTTAGAGTGGAGATACGGAGGCATATCTGGAGCCATACACTACAGAACTGATATACAGTACACACACACACACGACATGGAGAAATCTTTCCTTAGCACTGCCTGGTAAAAACACACACACACACACACTACAGGAGGTGTAGACTGAAATTAGACACACTTATACCTGCACCTTTTCTAAAAAAAAAATAATTCAAATAAATATTTTTTTTACCAAATAGAAGCCTAAATAAGAAACATATTCAAAACGATATTGGTTTTAAGAGATTAAAAGTAAAAAGCAGTGAATTATTAATGATTTGATTTAAATGCATCGTGAAACTGAGCTATTTGAAACTCAGAATTAGTTAAACCATGATTCACAACATCGTTTCAAAGTACTCGATTCAGATCGGGACTTGAAGCACAGAGTTCGGTAGTGCTGTGTGTTGTTCCGGGGTTGGCATCATCTGAAGTCCTCTCTGGGGTTGGCATCATAGGATACAAGATCGAAGGAACAAGATTAGCATAGCTGCTGTTCAATTATTTTGAATCATTTGATCCAAATGGGAAATTCTGAGAGGATTTTTAAATCTTTTGATTCAGATCAGAACTTCAAAGCGTGTATCATGCGTATCACGAATCCTTAGATTGAGGTCGGGGCTTGGCGTGCATTGTGAATGATTTAATCCAAATCAAAAATACCAAGTGGATTTTCAAGTCTTTTGATTCAGATCAGATCTTTAAAGCGTGTATGAATCACAAATCATTAGATTCAGATCAGGTTTTAAAGTGCATATTGTGAATCATTTGATCCAAATCTGTATTTCTGAGTAGAACTCTTTTGATTCAGATCGGAGCTATACATGATTTAGATTAAAGCTTCAGAGTACTGGTTCGCGAATCAGCAATCAGATCGGTTCTTCAAAGCGTGTATTGCGAATTTTAAGCTAGTGCTACAGGCTTTTTTGTTTTTATTAATTGTATAATAAATCAAAAGAAAACAGATAAAATACACAAATATTAGATAAGCTGGTGTTAGTTTTTTTTAATAAAACAAGAAATTTGTAAATGATTACAAGTCTAAAAGAGGCACTTTTTTAAAGAATATAATTAAAATAGAGAATGCCAAAGATCTCGCTTACTTAGAATGTGCCCCTGATGCCTAAACAGGTGTATACACAGTCAGCTCGTTGTGTTTTGAGGCGCAGTGCGGTGCGCATGCGCAGTTCGCCATTTTGCGCAGCAGGGCGTGAGGTGGTGCGTCGAGACCGTCGCGGCTACTTTGTTTGTTTTTGTTGAGCACAGAGACTGCTTTTGCCATCCTGATAATAATATACTGAGCCCAATACAGTCTTAACAAAGTTCTCGTTTAAATTAAGATTTCCTCAGGTCTTTCATTCGTTGTAGATATCAGCGGAACGCGTTAGTCCGCTTGAAATGTGTTAGCCGCTAACAAGATTCACATCAAAACCACCAACACTGGGCCGATACAGACAGATTCATTCATAGGAGACATAACAGGTATGACATTTCGACATCATTTTTCACATTTAAATGTAACTTATGTTATAGATAATCAAAACTCAAGTCGGAAGCCGCATCTGCTTGTGTGCTAGCATTAGCATGTTGTGCTAACACGCAGATCTCACGTTGTTTACATTCGCTTCAGCTGGTTTAAACATCGCTGTCATCACATTCATGGGTTCCCGGCACTTCTACACCTTTATAAGTCCTCGGCGTGTCTGAAATCAAGCGTGTGAGGGATTCTTGTGGTGTGAGACGCTTTAAACTCTCAGTAACGTTGAACAGCACGCTGCTGCTGCTGACAGTGATTCTCTTCCAGCTCTACATTCTTAATCAGCTGCTTGTATTTGCTTCAGATGTTTAGTTTTTAGCTTAAATAAAACTAGTATCTCATATGAAACAGATTTTCTGATGTAATATAAGCCTCATTTTATGTATAATACTTAAATTTCAGTGATTTTACATAGATCTATACAATTAATATTTTTTATATATAAAATAGATTTTTTGATGTATTTTGTTTTATATTTAATTTATAATGTGTTTAATATATGTTCTTGTGTGTGGCTTAAAGACGAAAAATTGTTTAAACATAAAAACCATAGTATAATACTGCTTTTAATGGTTGTTTTTGTTTTATTTAATTGCATTTTTGTTTTTCTGAACCAAAAAATGCGTATCACTTAGGGCTGTAACGATTCGCGATATGAAACCGAAATCGCGACACTCAGATCCACGATCCTGTGTCGCGGTGTGATA
>JAUCNO010002371.1:0-12337 GCA_032353835.1 Enteromius viviparus
GATCTTTAAGTCCATCTCATGAAAAATCGGAGCAGAAACAAAGGTGTTGCGTTTATATTTTTGTTGAGTGTATGTATGCTGTGTATATTTATTGTGTGTATATATAAATACACACACATGCATTTAGACATTTCAGAATTTTTTTTAATAATTTAAACATATTTATTATATAAATTATATGAATAGAAATGTTAGCTTAAATGCATGTAAATATTTTTATTAGTATTTTACTTAATAAATATACACAGAACACACATTATTACAAAAACTTTTATTTTGTATGCAATTAATCATTTGATATCAGCATAGAGAAAAAGGTATCAACGCTGCTCAATAAATATTTATAATTTTTTTTAAATAGCCTAGCTGTGCTGCTTATTATTTTTTGGATTTTTATGAGTTCTTTAAAGCAATATTTTTTTTTAATCAAACATTGATAAGGAGTCCTCACACCATAACCATAACAAAAAAGTCCAGCTTTATGTAAATACTAAAATATGCTGCATAGTTATGTACATACAGTTAAATATATATATATTTATTTATTTATTATTATTTTTTTTTTTTATTATTTTTTTTTTTTTTGTATAACTAGTGGGTGCAGGGCACTTTAGCTCATTTGAGGATAGCAAAATAAAGGAATCTGACATTATACCCAAAACTTCTTCATACGATGGAGTTGATAACAAAAATTTGGTACCAAACATTATTCAAACACTATAGCGAATAAACTCTGATCATTTGAGAAATACGTAAGGTGTCTGAATACATTTTGTTCAAAGTAAAACATTGAGACAAAATGTCTAATGACTTTTCTTTCAATTAAGAATCAAACTTAAAACATAAAAAAAATTAACTGCAGAATGTTATTTTGTGATCATGTTAACCACTTATCTTTAGTTTAAGATCTCTGTTGTCTTGTTTAGGATGACCGTTCCATGCTGGAGAAGCCCGACCTGTCCCTGCACTCCCGCATCGCTATTAAGCTACGGCTGGCAGAGAAAGAGATTCTGGAGCGCGCCGTGTCCTGCGGCCGAGCCAAGCGCCTGCACTTTCAGAAACAGCTAGACGAAGGGGCCCCGCTGCCACTGTACGAAGAAAGCGACATCGCCCTTTTGGAGAACGCAGATGCTAAACACCCCATAATCCTGCGCAAACTGGAAGAAGACGACGAGCGTGTTCAGGAGGAGATGAACCTGGCTGAAATCAAGCCAGACACTGCCTGCCTGGACTCCTCCAAGACACCCATACTTAACGGCCAGTGTAAAGATCTTAATGGTACTCAAGAGGATCCTCCAGGAGGTGATGCGGTGGTGAAAGAGAGTGAGGTTGAGAAGCTTGACCCGAATACCAAACGAACTGAAGGTGAACCAAAAGATGTCGGGAAATAGTCATAACCAGCGCAAGGTGGCAATCTTAGTTCCTGCTATTTATTTATTTTCATTTAAGAGACTTACAAATAGAAGCTTTCTAAACTAAAGCAGTGGATTTCAGTTTAAAGGTTTTTTTCTTTTTGGTTCGTTTTTTATTAAATGCAGCTTAAGCTAGCTCAAGCTATAAGAAGCCTGTTGTTTGTTTTTATTTTGTTTTGTTGGAGTTTTTATCAGTGCCACATTTGGTTTCTTCTGTAGTAGCTTCGCTTGTCCTGCCAGTAAAAGGTGGTAACAAAGTGAGGAAGTAACCAATCATATGGACTCCTGTCTCGATGAAGGCTTTCTGGGACTTCACAAAATGAAAGGAAAATATATATATATATATAAATATATATATATCAGACTTTAACATGGTAACGTTGCCAAGGATGTTTCTGTTAAGTCCTCTAAAATGCTGACTGGCAATTTTTCTTGTCTTTTACCAGCCGTTGCTGTAGATCATGCCAGAAACGTGCTTGACGTTTAGTGCTGCTTGACAATCATTACTCTTATGTTCTGACATCGATCTGTAAAGAGATCATCACTGCCTCGCTGCACGCTAGTTACTTTACTCGCAGAAAAAGTAAGGTTACTGAAAGACGTCGGCCCTAAAAAATGGCTATATTTTCATGCACTTCAGAGGAAAGTCAGTGCGTTCTCAAAGTGAGCATTAGCTTCGCTTTTGTAAAAGAGGATAAAAGTTTGTTGGTGACCATGTGGTTACTCTTTGCTGTGAATGTAATGCAAGGTTTGTGTGTTAAAGCCATTCACTCTTCATTATGTTATATATATTCGTTTTAATCCTGCTGTGCATATGAAACACTTTGCAGTTATTGGACATCGAGACTATGATCTCAGAGGACTAACTTCTCTCATACAGTACGTGATTTTTGGGAAATCTATTTTTGTTTTCTTATAGTTTTTTTCCTACGTATTCACTGCAACACCAAAATGATCTCTTGCATTTGTCATGCAACTCTTGTGGACATCTTTAAGCCTTAACAAACATCATTTAGTTGGATTTCAGATACAGAAGCGTTGATCCAGGATGAAGATGCGCATCACACACAAGGCAAAACTTTCTTCCTGTCAGCTTTTAAATAACAAAACATTGGGGGCTATTAATTAAAGAAATATTTCACCCAAAAATGAGAAATCTACCATTATTCGCTCACCCTAATGTTGTTTCAGATCTGTGTCTTGTTATTTGTTCACTGAGCACTGCATTTCAAGTGTTTTAAAAGCTTTATGATGCAGTTTGTTCTGTTATTTACACAAAGCCAAGCAATTATTAACTAATAATCTTGCATCTTTTATGCATATTGGTTTGCTTTGGAAGACTTTGAATATAGATTTTTTTTTTTTTAGCTTTTCCGCACAGCTTTTGATTAATACAGACTGTCTGAGAGATGCATAACGATTATTAATATAATACAGTATATACAAATGAATAACACCTAATATCAGGGTAAGTAAATGACATTTTTTGGGTGAAATAATTATCAAATCTTAAAGCTGTGTTCCTATGCAGTCACAATACATCAGTAGTGATGAAGAATTCATCAAAATATACACCCAATGTTTTGTTATGCATTTGAAATTGTGTACATGTACAAAAATGGAAACGACATTTCAGTTCAAGTATTCAGCCCGACTAAACGGCACTGTTCAATATACTGTTCAGAATGGTTTGTTATGTTGAAAGATGATGAGTGTATGGAAGCCTGTCACTTGTTCTTGCTGCTTCTGTATATAGATTTATAGCTTTGGAAAGCTAACAGCTTTAATACACTTATTCTCAAATCTTTAATGTGATCTAGCCATAAAGAAAATACACAGTGGATTGCACTGACTCCTAGTTCGTCAGTACAACTGTATAGGTAAGAGCCATTAGAGTCTGTCTACAATGACGAGTCCAAGATTAAAGTTCTGTGCATTTTTCACCTGAATCAAATAAGGTTGAGTGCTTTTCTTCAAATCTTTGACCCTGTCTATCTGTTCTTAAGAGGACCTTTATAAAAAAAAAAAAAATTCCCATTAGGAGATGTAAGGGCACTCGTCTATTGTCCTTTCATTCTTCGTTTCATTTGCAGGGGGAAAAAAAGGTTTTATTTAATGTATTTTTTCATTCTTTGCCCCCCAAGCCCCATTACAAATTTATAAAAGAAACATTATCTTGAATCATTTAATTCGGGGCAATTAAATTTTGAAATTCTACATTCATTATTCATGGGCTTCAAGATAAAACCCCTTTAATCCTTGAATAGATTATTATAATGGGCGATAGTGTGGGCAGTGGTAAACTCGGGCAGCCCTGCACATGTCCGGTATTGTTAGTATTCTTCATGTCAGGGCTGAGAGCAGGAGTGCATGGAGCTCCCTTTGGCCTGGGACCGTGCCACCAAAGTAATTCTGCCTATGAATAAAACACAGCGCTTCTATTAATATAGAATGCTGTCAGACCCCGGGCGGAGGACCCATTGTCATGCAAGTATTTACCAATACATGTGCCGTACTTGATAAAGGGGGGTTTTCTTCAAAGGTTGCGGGGTCACATTTCCATGCACAATAAGTAGTCGAGACCCAAACCACTTTGCTTGTAGAAATACATGTTCCATAAAGTGGTGTTCGGCTCACTGCCATACAAGCGTCTTTAGGAATCTACAATGAGTCAGAAGGATAAACCTACAAATGTATTCTGTTTGTCTCTCTTTTTTGCAAGGACCGCAACACTCGAGATGCATTAGCTTCACAAGTTTGTGTAAGACCAGATGATCTCGTTCTCCATTATTTAAAATGATTCAAACAGCATCTTGTGCTTCAATGGCAGCAAGAACTGACCCTGATAGAACATATACATCTCATAGACGTCTGCATTTACATCTGCAAAGATGTTTTTGTTGTTGTTTGCTCCTCTGCAATATGTCTATAGGACATTTCAAATAGACGTCTAATAGATGTCTTTAAGATGTTTATGATTTTGTGAGATGTTTGTAGACAGCAGATGCTTTCTAGATCAAGAAATCATTTACAAACATCTTGCAGACATGAGTGTGCTATCTTGGGATTGTCAATACAAAGAGTCATAAACAACGATAAAGCTATAGTAAAAAATATTCTGTCATTTTATGTGACCTTTACATTTTTTAAATGCGAAAGGGCGCCCTCAGATTTAGACCTTGCTGGTGTTTCAAAGAACCAATGAGTGCTTCAGTTAACTATAGGAAACTTTAAATATCGTAAATATTAATATAGCATCTTAACAGCCCATAATCAGCAAAAATATCCCTTGAGGAGGTTGTGTTGAAGGTCTTGAGTCCATCCTGTCATATTTTCATTTAGTTAGGCATACTCAGGTCTTGAAATGTAATGGAGCAGGTCTCTATTACAACACAGTCTTCTAAGAACCAGTTAACCTTTTATTTTTAGGAATGAGGGTAAAAGATGGGAGGCATCTTTCATAGTTTTTTCATAGTCCAATGCCTCTCAGCACTTAATGCAAAGTGGTAAAGTCGTCTTGTGAATGCTTTGCAGTTAGATCTGTCTTTTAAGCTACTCAGGTCTTCTAATGCTGAATCAATGTCTGTGGCCATGCTACTCTGTCAGCTAGCGTGTTGAGAAGAGCTGCTCTACAGTTAGTTCACACGGCTTCTTGCCTTGAATCGATGATTATTGGTCTTGTACTTTTCTACCCGTGAGAAGACCCTCTTGTTTGTATTTTAAGCTCTAAGCTCTACCTCTGCAAACAGATGAGACATTAGGTGGTCGGAAACGGTCTCCAGTTGAGGTAAAGGCCGCGCAGGTGTTCTTGTATGAGAATACTTCAGCACACATGACTTCCGGTCTGTGGTTTCTCAGTTTGGGCTTAGTTAAAATGAAACATGGCTGGAAAGTGTTAACAGTCATATTTATAAAGTCCCCTTGAACAATCACAGAGAAACTGTCTTGTATCCTCCCACCCTTTAAAGCGGTCACTGTTACGTTTCTGTTTTCTTCATGTAGCAGCTGTGGCTTCCTTTGACCAAGCTACCCTTGTGAGAGTAAATATATGAGGGTTTTGGGAGCGCAGTGTTTATATTGTCTTGGTAATTTTTTCAGACGCAGCTGAGTTTAAATAGTTAATGTCTGTTGACCCTCAGAAAGACATCTAACTACTTGAAATACAAGCTTTGTTTTTCAAGTGTCCGGACTAGATTTTATTTATTGGGAATTCATTGGCTCGTACAAAAAATGAAAATGTTTTTGCTTTGTTTTTTTAAATAATAAGAGGATTGGGTGATTTTTGAAAACAATAAACAAACTCACTAATAAATATTTTAGAATAGAACGTATATTAACATGGAAACCAGTAGGTTTCGACTGTTGACAAAATAATTATTATAAAAAAAAATTATTATAAAAAAAAAGTATTTTAATGTCTCCCTTTTAGTGCAAGTAGAAGTGTTTACATAGTGCATAGAATTTTTCAAATCTAAAAAATATAATCTATTAATAATTATAATATATTTTTCTGTTTGCTTGGTATTTATTTTGATTCTATGTAATTCTTGCATTATAGTTTTTGCCATAAAAATGCTAACATGGTGATAAAAATAACTACTCACCAACCTAAATTGCAAAACAATGTTATAATTACTTTCAAATTGATTATACTAAATAATCTGCCTTGGTTGAATTGTTGTTCCTGACCTAAACCACTCCCAATAAACCAATTGCTTTGCTTATTTATAGTTATCTGTACACATTACTTACTTAAAAACTGACCTTTATCATTAGTATTTGTTTAAAACGTCTAAGTCTTCTAAGTCTAAGATGACTGCCAAAGTGTTCTTTTTCTTTGAGCAAGTGTGTCCTTAAAACAGATGTGACGCTCGTAATGGAAGTAGCTATTCATAATTGATGAGGAAGGGCTGAAGGTCTGGGGAAGAGCCATCAAGACTGACCTGGCATGACCATCCCATACCACTTTCGACCTCTGCTCTTTATGGAACTGACATGTGGATGGAGGAGCGCTTGAGTGCTTGAAGAAAAGTGTGAAGAACATTTGGTGGTGTGCGCTTTTTTCTTAAAGCGAGGCAGTTTCCACATGCTGTGGCTCTGTTTAAGATTTTAATGGCTGAACTGATACCAATATTAGCATCTTTCTTCTTCAGAGCTAACATATGCAATGGTACCCTGTGGTCACACTGAAACTCGGCTATGAGTTGAGTTATGAGCCAGCGCCTGGTTCACCATCTGTTAGGGCTGCTTTAAATCAAACTTTAAAAAGCACTTGTTTGTGAGATGCTTGGGTAAATATTTGCTAGACCAAAAACAGCTAATTAAAAGTCTTTCCTTTTTGCCGTCACACGGACAACACACGCAGGCGGCTCGCCCAAAACAGGCCCTTTGCTCCGTACTGGCCCCAAACGTCCTGCTTGAAAGTAGAAGAAGTTCAAGCTGATTTCATATTCCTTTTCAGCAAGCGATATTTAATTTTTAATCCTATTTAAGCCAACTGGAAATAGTATTTTGCAACAGTGAAACCACGGCATGTATAATTGATGTCTTGTCTTAGCTAATGCAGTGGGAATGTTTAGCAGCCGAAGGAGGGAGAGAGTGATGCATTGAGGAGCCCCTGGGCACCGGTGGAGGCCGCTCTGCTATCCAGACGGAGAAAATGGGCCCGTGCTGCAGATCTCCTCGCAAATGCAAATGGCATGCTGATAAGAAGCCATAAATCCATTGTGTCTGACGTTACCGTGTTCCTGGAGCGCTCCTCTGTCTCTCTCATATGTGAACTGACCTCTCATCACCAGGAACAGAGCAGGGGCACCACCAGACGCGATGGTTATATATCTGGATAAGTGGATGACATGCAGTTTTACTGTCCTCAATGAAAAAGGCCAGACGTAAGAACGTTGATTTGGTCTCTAATTATTAAATTATCTAATATATATGCAAATATAAAAAACAAAGTGCATTGTGAGTGAAGGAAATCCAGAAATGTATCGAAATGAGAAACGTGGACCCAACAAATATCATTTCTAAATGATTTAATTGGTATAATTAGAATTAAAATTTAAAATTCATTAAAAACTGCTTAATTGGGCTTAACTTTGCAAATGACCGGTCATTAATTCACAGATTCATAGAAAAAAAAAACAGTAATGCTTTATGAAATTAGAGCCCCGCAATGAGATTTAATATGCATTAAACAAGTTTTTTTTTTTTTTGCATGTGGCAGTTGTTCATCCAATGAAACCGATTGTTGCAATTCAGCAAGATAAAACCTAAACTTGTTTAACTTGTAACAGCATATTAAAAACATGATGCTTGTAACACAGGATGCTAAAATATGGCAAGGCACACAGTACGTTTAAATAGAGTCTAGCGCAGGGAGGTAACTTACCTACATTTATTTGAGCACCGGACCTATTTTAAACCATCCTCACTGGACCCCAGAACAAATTTACTTTGTGCCTAATTCACTATTAAACTTTTTTAAAAACACTTTTACACAGTTATGTTGGCTATATATGTTATGGAAACGTGTCAGATGTCAAAATATGCATACTTTTACCACGTATTTTATGCTGCTGCTCTGACATTATACAAGGATCACTATAGGGTTCCACAGTCCTCTGGTTGAGAATTGCTGATCTAGCGCATGTTTACAAGCAAAGGCAATTAAATAAACAGATGGACACAACAACATGTCTCGTGTGAACAGCCCCTCAAGGTATGTTCCCACTAAAAGAATGATGAATATGTAATTGTTCATTCCTATAGACGATACCGTATATAAGTGATTGATGCGGTTTGTAGCACGTCATCTGCCTCTTTAAATACAGGAGTGCTTTAAAGTTGGGTGGATTTTGATTGGCTGTTTTCGAAAAATACATCCAATTATATTGCTCCTCTGTGTCATTGACTTGTTTGTTCTTTCTTATAGAATTAGAACAATTGTTAATTTTTTTTTTTTAATCATTTTTAATCTAAAGACCCCTTTTCTAGAACATTCTATGTGATGGAAAAATTTCAAGGGTTGGGAACCTTTTGTTTTCCTTTCAAAGGTGTGTACAGCACATAAATAGGCTAGTAAGAGCAGTATATGCATTTCTTTTATAACTAGTCATGGTTAAATTGTTAAATTACTCATTTTCTCTTATACAGACGTATAAAAAAGTGCTTGATAGTTATAGTATCCGTTTGTCTATACAGATATATCTTGACTACATCTGCAACTTGCGGCCTATGAAAGGTCTCCACCTATCTTATCTGTCTCGTTTCTTCCTGCGGCTAGTGAATCTTCGCCTGCCTCCGGTAATAGGGTACTGTAGGACCGTGCCCCAGAAACACAAAGAGGGGGTGAGGGGAGAGCCTGACCGACCGTACCACAGCTCGGCCATCCCCACAGAGTTGTTAATTCTCCTCGCCCTGCTCCGGCACGAATGAGGGAAACATCATTCTCTATTCTCCCAGGTCAGAGTGGGAACAATTAAGTGTAGAGGGCGCGGGGAGTGCGCGGCGAGCCGGCCGACAGTTGATGAATGTGTGGGCAGGCTGCAAGTGACAATATGCAGACAAGCGAGATCATTTGCAAATGGATGCAGGGAGACACAGTGAGGGAGCGAGAGAGACGCAGTGGCACGGGGCAGAACAGGGGGAGGGTTTAACCCTTTGCGGGTGTCTCTCTCAAGGAGAAAGGAGGCGAAACAGGACCAGGCCAGAAAATATCAATACTCTGGTCCGGCAATTTATTGAGGGTGTGAAATTCGATATGCACACGTAGACTTGTGATCTATCTCTTAAGGTGCAGAGAGCAAGTAAAATAAATGAGGTGGTCATGGACTGGCCAGGTTATTGTGTGCTTTTTTCACAACATGGGTCATGTTCATTTTGCACCTTTTATGATCTCTACAGTAAAATTTTTTTGGGTGTGTAAAATAACCATAGCAGAATACTATACTAAATCAAACTGTGGTAATATATAAAAAATACTGTTTAAAGAATATCTTGTACTATTTAAACTTAACAGGCGTAATAAAAGAAGATTTTTGCATTTTTGATGTAGCCTATGAGTGGTACTTGACTCTATCTTGACTATTTTTGACATATTTAGCATCTAGCTTAGCAAACTCTGGACTCTGGACTTAAAAAGTAGATTTTCACATTTGCAGGGACAGGTGCTACTCACATTTTTCTGGGCAAAAGTGGTACTTTGCGAGAGTTTCCACCATAATTGTTAAGATGTGGTTGTTAGTTTGTTTTTGGATGAATGTTGGAGTATGTGGTTGCTAAAATGTTTAGTAGGCCTACTCACAAACTAGACTATTCACATGTTCAGCATAAAACATCACTGCTATGATGCTAGAGTGTTATGTGCGGTAGCTAAGACGTTGGTTAGCATGTAGTTATGTGGTTGTTATGCTTTTGGTGGTTACTAAGTATGATAGATTGATGTTAGGATGTTCAGTACTCATAAACTAGTTTTTCAGTTTCCTGAAGAATGTGAGTAATACTTGTTTGCAAAAAAATGCTGACATGATTCTATAGTTGAGTTGTTAATGTGCTTTTGAGTGGTTGCTAAGGTATACTAGTTTGCTTGCTGTCAAATGCTAGTTACATTATCTTTAAAAAAAGTAATCAACATGATTCTGCACAGGCTAATGTGTAGCTAAATCTTACATTTTTTGAAGATGATAGACCATTTGACTATTAAAAATATGGTCAGGCAATGGTCAGGGTGTTCTTACGTTTTTAATGTGTGTTTAGAAAGCATTTTTTTAATGTTATGAAGATAATTTAAGTACTACTTATCCATTCAAAATTTGTCATTCTTGTGATTCTGCAGTGGTTAGCATGTTTCTATTCTACGTGTCTGAGTGGGTACAGGTTCAGTACTCACAAACTGGATTTTTACATTCAGACAGGCAATTACTAAGGTAAACGCTGTCAACATGATTCAGCAGTGGTTGATGTGACGCTGTGTTGTTGGTGAGTACTCAAGGTGCTTTCTAATTAAGTTTTTTGAGTCTATCCTTAGTATGATTATTTCTTCGTTTGATCAACTGCAGGTTAAAATCGTAGGCAGATTGCTTGAAAAGGTAATGGCACCTCAACAATCACAGAAACTCAATCACACAAACTGTAGGGCATATTTTTGAGTTTTAAAAGGGCAACAAATGCCAATCTAGACCCGTGGAAAGCAAGAAAAGTTTACGTAAGTTTATTCTCAAACTTGCATTATTTGTACGTGCGGTCAAACCAGTCAAGCGATGCCCCGTCTTTCCTTTAAGTGTGCCTGCTTATGTTGATGGGCAAAGGATGATTTGAATCAAATCAAAGTCCATTACTCCAACAGTGATGGAAAAAGCAGCGGCGCTATCCAGTGTAATCTCACATTAATCATGCTCTCTCCTGATATGTTAATCCGACTGCATCTATATTTAATGCCGGGAAGACGTTCCCCTTGATACATCACTGAAGAGCTGTGGTAAATAGAGTGCTGTAGGGGTGTCAGAATATCCACACGGTTGACTCCTCGTGTGCTCCGAGCTCGGCTAATGAAAAAGAAAAGCCCCGCGCGTTACAGGGAAATGAGGCAGTACTGAATGACTACAGACAGTCTGCAGCCCAGTAAAAGATGAAGCTCTACCCTTTATTCATCTATCTTTTCATCCACCACCCCCTCCTTTTGTTTCTCTGTATACCTTCATAGAAACGACACTTTGTCTATCATGACAGAACCCTTCCCCCATGCAGTGACATTGGGCAATCAAACAAGGCTAGGTTTGTGTATGTATATGTATGCGGTGTGCATGTCGCGATCTCCATGTTAGGGTCTGTTACTGAAGGCACCTGTCCTAGCGGATTCCTCACCTCTCTGTGTCTTAATTGACCTCCAGGTGGAAAATGAGCTGTGGACAGCTAACTCCACGCCTTCACTTACCGATCTGACATGTAGATCAATCACGGTGTTGATCCTAATACCCTTAACAAGGTGTGTCTGGGACTCAAAGGACATGTCAGCTCACTATAGTGTCCCAGTTGTACTCTTTTGTGTCCTTTTTTTGCTGCAGTGCAGGTCCATATTCACTTCATTATCTGCTTTGGATAGCCCTAATGTAAGCCAGTATAAGTGGTCCACCATCTAAAACAAAACAGACCAGGTCTTGTTTGAAGATATGTAAGCAATGTCAAATATTGAAAAGGAAGTAAGTCTGCTTACCATGTGGTTGCAAAACAGGCAAACAGGAGGAGTATTACAAGCTAAAATAAATTGTCCATGCAAGTGTCCTCCGGTGCTTTATGCTGATCAGAAAGGTGATGATTCAGACTTCATTTCATCCATACATACCTTGTGGGCACCTCTTGCTCCCGACTGCTGGTAACAAAGTTAAGAAATATTACAAATCAGCACTGAATTTATTATGTGATGTTCCCAGAAAACCAAGTATCCTTTTAAAGAAGGGCATAGTTTAGGTTATGTTTTAACAGTTGTTTATTTATTTATTTACACTAATGTTTAAGAGTTTGGGGTCTTAAAGAGTTACTCCACGCTAAAATGAAAATTTTACGACATGGGGGTGAGTGATTGATGATAAAATTAGCTTTTTGAGGTAGAATAACCCTTTAATAAAAGGAATTATTCAGAAAGGATGCATTATATTAAATTGATCGAAAGTTAACCCTTTATCCGGCAAGGAACTATATTCTGTAACTTAAGCGATCATTCATTAGAGCGGTCTCGTGCCTTTTCATGAGCTTGTGTAAACACATGGATTTCTTCCAGCCAATCAGCAGAAATCGGTCTACGTCACAGATGGCGACACCATGGCATTTGACCAATCAGGAGTTGCCCGGGGCGTTTCAAACATCAGCGTACTTCCGGAGTTCGAAAAATATGCGTTTACGCTCATACCTACTCTCACAAAAATATA
>JAUCNO010002372.1:0-36026 GCA_032353835.1 Enteromius viviparus
TCAATATGGCGGATGTAGTACGTCCGAATTCCATTCATACTACTCACATTCATACTATATAGTACCTACTGTTTTAATGGTCGAGTAGTACGTTCGGTTTTAAATGTAGTACCTACTGAAGCAGTATGCGATTTCGGACGCAGCATATGTGTTCGAATTTTAAAGACATGGCGCGGCGCTGCGCTGCGCTTCTCGTCCGGTGTGCGACCCCCTTTAGGCTAATTTCAGAAAAAAAAGCCTACTAAACTTTTGTTATATATGTCAACATCTGACCGATTTGTGACTTCCTTTAATTCCACTAATTCCTTTTATTTTAAGGAATTCTAGGAGAAACATCTGAGACAAAGTTCGCTGGGCAGAACTGAGAACTTCATTAAGAGCAATAACATTTTCCTCTTGGTTTATCTTTTAAATGTCTTTATCTTTTTCGTCTTGATGCTGAATGTATTCTGGATGATGGTCATTGGCTGACTGCTTGTTCTTTTTTCTTGGCTTTTATGTAGACATTCTTTGATCAGTAGTGAGCCTGAAAGATGGCCTTATTCATCAGGATAAGGGTAGCATAATACAAACATAAAAGATATGGTCCTCACAAATAACTTACCATGAGATCTTATAGACAGTTTTCATATTCTCTTTCTTTTTATGCCTGTTCCCCTTTTCATGATATCAACAGCAAAACATAAAGACGAGTGGTTGAACGAGATTTTATCATGACTAATGCTGATATCCAGGGGCAGGGAAGCTGAGATGTTGATTTATAAAATTTATTAAATTATGGGATATACACAAAGTCGATGAATGTTGCATATTGTACAGAATTTTAATTTTAAAATATTTTATTTATAACTTAAATGGCCAATGAATAATAATAAAATATTCTTTTAAGAATATATCTTAGACTAAATTAACTATTAGTTCTCAAAATCTCATTTATTCAGCAAGAACTTGGCATTGAATTAATTAAACTTTTGATCACCAGATCAAATTACATTCTGTTCTTTTAACATTTCTGTTCATCAAAGATAATAAGAAAGGATTCTTACTAAATCAGGATATTATCATCAGTCATGTGACACTGAAAACTGGAGTAATAGCTGCTTGTCTTGTCATCAAAAGGAATAAATTGCTTTTTGGAGTTTTACTCTATTTCAAATAAATGCAAATAAATGTATTTTTAAAAACATGAAACATTTTACAGACCCCAAACATTTAAACAGTAGTTTATAGATGCTTGTGTTTAGCTGTCATATAAATTCTTAAGGTTTTTGCTATTCAAGCTCAACTTTTCAGGCGAGTAGAAGAGCAAGAGATGAAGTTTGGGACTTAAACCTTTTGCCTGTGTTTAATGCAGAGTTTTATGCATATTGCAAAGACATATCATGAGAATGTTACACACAAGCTAGATGTGCACACTGGTAGGCGTAAGTTGTGTGTGAATTATTCAGACCTTTTGACCCTGCCCTGGTGAGCAGAGACCCTGTCAGGAACAGTCGACTTGATGATACCCTAGACTTTTAACAACCTCATTTTAATGTTCAGACCGAAAGGTAAAAATGCTGTGTGCTCTCTCTTATACATAAGACAAAAACACCATTCAGGCAGAAATTTGAGACACCAGACTGAATGAAGAAGGACTTTGATACTTCCAGAGAGTAAAAGAGAAGACATTTTTGGTGCCATTTTTACATCACCGATCTCCATCATATGCAACCTTGTCATTTACATCATCGAAATATAAGAAACCTTTAATTTCCGTCTCTAATCACAATTAAAATAACATTTTCTGCTCTTGGTTGTATGGTTTATCAATTGTCTCTGACTTGCAATTCATGTTGGAAGACAATTTTTTTGTTACTCTGAACCAATCTGCTCACCCGTAATTATCTGCAAAATTATACCAGAATGAATTTAATGAATATGTCTTTGCCATCTTGATATCGTACCATCAGCGACTGGGATTATTGCCCATGGTGACCTCTTTGCAGCCTGATGAATATGGATATGATAGGTCCAGCTTGAATAAAATGCTCAAACGAGAGGGATGTCAAAGAGAGCGTAATGAATAATGCATATCCGTGTCTCCGGGGTGAGTTCAGTAATATCAACAATTATTAGAAATGACCCCAGTGTCTCCACTGAAAGTACACATTCATTACAGCACTTCCATGCGAGTTCACTTCGGAATAAGCATAAACAAGTGTCCGATGTCGTTAATAGTTCCATCGCACTAAGTTACCTGGACTTGTATCCTGCCGTGCAATTAAAAATCCTGCCTTTGGTTCGGAATGCATCTCTGATTACCCGCCATACTGTATTAAGGCCCCTAAGCTGCTTGCTGTCCTCCCATTCCTGTATCTGAGCTTCATAAGATCTGCAGGGCGCGTCGGTTTGAATCCCTCATCTTGGCGTTGAATGTCCGATCAGATTCTGCCTATATTCACTGAGTGCGCAAGAGAAAAAGGCTTTGAATTCAGCCTTAATTGGGGGGGTATCCTTTGATGGTGCAGTCTGTGTAATAGCACAAGGAGGGGGGAGAGCATTCCCAGTCTGGCTTCCGTCGCAGCCCATTTGCATTTCCTTTTTTCTAGCCTGCCAAAAACAACTCGTAGCTCACCTTCTAAATGCACGCTTAATGAGAAGCAGACCAGGAGTGCCGCCTTAACCCCGCGGCGAGGATGAGAGATCCACATTTCTCTCCCCTTCTGGCCACCGGGAAGCTTTTCGTCAGCCAGGCCGAGCAGATTAAACGCGCCCTCCGTCGTGCCCGCCCTCCCACCACATCAATGATTTGCGCAAACTGAATTAAACAAAATGAAACAGAAGAGAAAGAGCTCTTTTCATGTTGCGGATCAACAAGCGTTCCCCAAATCCTCTTTGGAGTGATTTCTAACATATGCTGGGTAATTAAATGCAGCGCTGGAGAAGATGGGCCGCTTTTCATCTGCTTCCAGTCCTTACTGGTCCATGCCATGGCCGTTTGTCATCAGTGCAGATGAAAGTCATTGGGTTGGCAGTCACGGGCCGGGCTCCGGTGCCAACCTTGCGAGTGCGTGTACACGCATATGCTCTTGCTGAGTGCGGGTTTGCACCTGAACCCCCAGAAATGGAGATGGTGAAGAAAGTGAATAGTGTCTTTTCAGATAATTAAGGCTGAGGGCATTGATGATGTCTAGTCACAGAGGTACTTTTCAATAGAATCCGGCTGAGTCTTTCTCATATGGAGAGTGATATGAGCTGACACCACTGAATCTAATGGCAGGGAATAAGGAATCCTCCACAATAAGGCAGAGATGTGGCTCGCACTTCCTCGGCAAAGAGCAGCTCGGCAGCACAATAAAATACCATTTGCATTTATATAGCACTCTGCAGGTGTTGATTCAGGTGAAATATTACAACAGGGGGAAGAATCCCACACCATGAGAGTGTATTGAAAGGCGCTGGCAAATAGATCCAGTATGTAAAAAGCTATCAAGTACAAATGACTGCCTTTCCTCTCAGATTCAGTCGTTTGCCTTTATTATAGAGCAGATTTTAGCCCGGCTCTTGATTACCCGGGGTGGTAAGATGGTTTTAAAAGCAAAGGAAAATGACATTGAAAAGCGCTACATCACTTCAGCCTGGAACAAGGAAGACAATGGGCATCCAGACTCGTTAACCGTTAGAAGTCACAAACAAAAAGCACTGATGTATGAACGACTCCAGAATGCCAAGCTGAGTTTCTTTCACCTTTAAACAGTGAGTCAAGGGTATTTCTAAGGCAATTGCCATTTAAATGAGACCATGCGGGTCTATTCTTATGTGCTTATGCAGCAATTAATGACAGCTGACAAACTTGTAACATGCCTCACTTCTGTCCCTTATGCTAATGCTAGAGGTTTGTGTTAAGAGATTTCGGTTCAAACACAAATCAAAGTTTGCTTTATATGGTTGGTGTCAATGCTATTTGTTTAATCTAAATTAAAGATTTTTTTTGATTATTGATCATTGCAGGCTATCATTTGCACCTGGTTTTGTATTTGTTATGTTAATATTTCATATAAATGTTAATATTTTATTGCAAGCATAAGTTTTAGATGCTATAAATATTGTAAAATTTGACAAAAATAAACATCTGACAGTGAAATGTCGACGTAGAATGCAGATACAGTAAGTAAAATTGTCTTGCATATTGTAGAATAATATAATAACAGTTACAGCTATAAGGAGTGTTAAACAAATCAATTTAAAAACAAAATACTGTAATTATTTCCCTTATTTCTGTTATACATTTAATATAATATACATGAGTCAATTATATAATTATGAACGAACCAGCTTTTCCCCAAAAATATCATGGTTATAGTTAATACAGTACATTCATGACAAATATTGGTTTATTTTTTCAAATGTTAATGCTAAGAATGTCAGCCTGGTTTCATCTACACTTTTCTGAATCACAGTTTAAATCACAAAGACATTGAGGCTTTTAGCAAGGACCTTTGCTCCAAATCCAAACACTCCTCACTGGACATTTTAATAAACTGCAGCACAGTTTAACAGTGATGTTGTGAGGTCGATCTGAAAATAAATACACTTCGTCTGAGCTTGCACTGCACAGTCTGTTGGCCCAAACCGATAAATGGTTCAGAAAGGTAGTGGTGTTTCTCTTTTTGAGATGTGTGCCATTTGATTTTTCTCATACGAAACAAATAGCAGTGCATAATCAAAGAAAGTCAGACAACATGCAAGCTCTAACAATCCTTGCAGAAAAAATAGCCATTTACAGTAGATAGAGCCATTAATGTATAATTTGCACATTCCTGGTCATACTAATTATAGTATACAACATCTCCCATCTCTGACTGTCTCGAGATACAGTAACAGCTTGCATCCTTTATGTTTCTGGCATTTATGGCAGAAAAATGCAAGTTCTATTTTTGGCATAACATTTTAGGGTTAAATTCAAATTGACAAATATAAAAACTGTGCGGTTGCATCATGCTGTCCCGAGACATTAGTTTGCTACAACTTTGCCTGACACACAAAGTAGTACTCATGTCGAAGACGATTTTTTTTTTTCATTTAATATTACCTGGAAATAATTCAGTATGTACCAGAAATGAAAAACTAAATCTTTACTCTTCAGCTTTCCCAACAAAATGTTATGATGCAAAATAGATAATGGCATTTTAATGCGTCCAATCAGTTAGGCCTAAATCCCTGAGCTTTAGCATGGTGATGCTAATGAAGCACGAAAGCTAATTGCAATAATGCTAACCAGCAGCCATGTGGAAAACTCATAGATGATTCTTAAACAAACCAGATGCTGAGTCACTGTGCTAACCTTGATGTGATGGGAGTTTCCCCTGTTCGTCAGCCTGCAACAGAGCGCAGTCATCCTCAAAGAGCAATGCTAATCATGCTATCACTGCAAAAATAGGTTACCCTCTCCTCCAGGAAATGACAGAAAGTATGAAGGTTGTTTGATCCAGTACTTGAGGCTAATATGACTAGAAACATGAACATGAAGTAGGCCTGCTGTTGCCATTCAAAGTTATTTTATGATAATTTACTACAGCATAATATCTCACAGTGGTGTTTTTATAAAGATTGAAGAAGGTAGACAAATTATTTGTATGTAGGAAAAAGGATTTATTATCATTGTGAAATGAAATGTTGCTGCTGAATATTTAGCATTATTATTTGTATAAAACTAGTACTATCTAAGATCTATATGATATTATTTTACAGTGCTTAATTCACAGACAAGAGGCATGTTCGTTGCTTTGATTGAGTAGATGTAGTTAATTAAGGGAGGCACCATCTGTAATATATCTTGCTGTGCAATTTTAGTCACAGCTTCTGAATCGCTATGGAGAAATTACACTAAATCAGAGAGAACGCCTCGCCAGTGCCGATCACTCCAGCAACGGCACTCATGTCAATTGTGTTATTTATTACGAATTTCGTTTTAGTTTGAAAGTCACTCATTAGGTGGGATTGTAAGAAAAAGTAATTGATGTGCGCCGGCAGGCAAGACACTTCCACGTTTACCACATCCATAATCTTCCCGTATCTGGAGAGAGTGAGAGCGGGTAAGAGACGGAGCGTCATATTAAGGGCACCCCTGCAGGATCCAAGAAGGAGACAGATGAACATAAATTAGCTGTGTGTAAAACAGGCAGCGTTTGTAATCTCACAACGTAATTGGGCTCGCTGGTTTGCCAGAGACAGATGACAGGGATGTAATGACAGTCTTCATTTATCTTCTTTATTGTGGTGGAATGCGTTGGCAGCGTGAGACTGGTGCCGGTCCACATGAAGGAAGCGTTACGTTGTGCTATCATCCCCGTCGACAACAACCCACATTGCTGATTTACACACTCAGACATAGCATGACTCAGCCAGTTCGTTAGGGGTGGCAAGATTGCCGGCAGTTCTAACTAAAAGCTGAGAGAGAAAAGGTGAGCGCTCATCCCAAAACTTCACTGTCTTCCTCCAGTAGTTACCTCCTCAGGCTCGATTCCTTTTTCCTCATGCTCCTGTTTTAGCCTGTTGTTCTTGTTCTCAGCGGACCATTAATGTACACCTTTTCGTCTCTTTCTCTCCGCTTTTTATTTCTTTATTTCTCTCTCTGAGCTGAGATGAGCCCGAGGCTGAGAGATAGGAAAAGTGATTCACATGTTTTCCTCGGATTCGCATGGACACAGACACATACAATGAGCTGTTCTCAGAGAGCTGTCTGAGAACATGGATAATATTGGTTTGAAATACCTGACACAGATATTGCAGTGTCGTTTTGAGTTATAATCTTGTTTTCTTTCCTGTGTTGCAGTGTTTCCTATTGAATGTTTCCTATGTTTCCTATTTTGATTTCCTATTGATTCCTATTTTTTTTCGTCAATTGGTTTTAGTTATGTCATAAAAATGAAACATGATTTTCTTCTTGACGGTTGGTTGCATTTAGTGTTACACTGTTAAAAAAAAAAGATTGGCAGCTGTGGTTGCCAGAATAACTTTGTAAAAAAAAAAAAAAAAAAAAAAAGTAAAACTGTAAAAAGAGCCAATCTGTGAGATTTACAGCATAAAACTGTTCATTTCTGAATGAAAAAAATTTAATGTGAACCAGTAAATTCAACAACACACACTGCTATTTTTTGTACCTTTAACATGCTGACAACCACCAAACTGGTGGTAAAAGAGAAAGCCACATGAAGAATCAAAGCTCATCACAAGTAGTTTTGTCACAAGCAGAAGTAATAAACAACAGATGATGTAACTGATAAAAAAAACTACTAAAAAAACATGATTGTAAATTATACATTGATGTGTTCTATTTACGTCTAAAAACTATATTAAATTAACAGTATTTTACTGTAAAATTACATGACATTCTGGTTAGATGTTTTACAGTTTTCTATGTATTTAGTACAGGAACTTACTGTTAACCTGTTAAAATGTTTTGTTTTTTTCTCTCCATAGCGTTTTTTTACATGTAAAAATGACACTTGTGTGCACTGAGGGACAGTCTCGTAATAGAAAGATTTGATTGGACAAAAATCTGTGTAGTGCCAAATGGGTCATCAATTATTATTATATGTATTTATATTATTTGCTCAGAATCAAGTCAAAGTCAAGTACACTAGCATACACTATACAATAATTCTGCTCTTATGCTCGCAAAATGTGTTTTTATTGTAATATTTACAGAGTATTAAAATAGTAATATTATGAAACATTATTACAATTTAAACATTTCTGTTCTCTATATTTTATCATTTTTCGCATGCATTGCTCCAGTCCTCAAGAAGCATTTCTTCTTATGAATATTTTGAAGGAATCAATGACACTGTACCTTTTTTTTCCCCCAGGATTCACTGATGGATAGATAACTCAAATGAATTGCACTTGTTTAAAACGGCATCTTTTGTAACGTTATAAATGTTGTGTATCTGACAACTTTTGAGAATGGTGATAAGATGGTAATACGGTTGACAGCTTTATTCAGATGAAAAGATATATGTACGTTAAACGTAATCATTTTAGATGAGTTTGCGAGCTGGAGCGGTATAGCTGAGCACACAGAATCTAATGATCTGCAGTCATCATCACGGTGAATTATGGTCAGAATAAACATTTGAAAAAAAAAATGCAGAGCCGAGCCACACAACAGTCATCAGACCGGAGTTGGCCTTGGAGAATTGCCAGCACTGACATCCAAACACACATTTACTTTGATTAATTAGCCTCAAATGTCATTAGCACACTCGGTTCCTCCACTGAAACCATTGTAATTTTTGATTAACTGACATCATATGTGGAGCAGCGCTGTTTTATTGGCAAGTAAACGGCAACCAAAACCAGATGTGACTAGATGGGAGCTTTTTTCCCTTTTGCAGTCCTGTGGTGTGACAAATGAATTAAAAATACAATTCCATATAGAGAATGTGGTCATAAACTGCATGCGTAATATAAAATCATTAGAATAATGCTGTTTAAACTGGTTTTGGGTGAATTATAGCATGTCACACCGCAGGACACTGCTTGCCATCTTCCCAAATTCAGTCGTGAGTTCACTTTGTCCCATGAAAGTAATACAGCTATGAAGCAGCAGCCAATCATTGCGAGTCAGTCTGTGAAAAACAGCATCATAAAGACTTATGATATGACAAGACTGCTTAAATGAAGCAAACAAGTAGTCTTTTCATACCGGCTAGATCCTGTACATGAAAGTATTGTTCCACAGTGAAAGACAGTCTCTTGAGAAATGTGGATTTGAAGACAAAAAAATGTTAGATATATATAAAGGAAAGAAAAGCAAAGGGAGGAAAGAGTGCTTAGGACTTGGCTTATAATCCCCCAGAGAGAAAAATGAAGTCTTTCAAGAAATAAACAAGTAAATAAATTCGCTCACTGCTGGTGACGGAAATACCAAGTCAGTTGCCATAAAATGGTAACAGCATAAGAAAAGGACTCACAATGAGGATTTCTGGACTGTGGACCATTTTTATGGTTTCTTACAAATGTGCATTTTTGGCACTATTTAAACACAATGGTTAATATAAAACAGCAAACCATGTATAATTGTCAGGCGTCTCACAAAACAACTGTATACTCGTAAATCTGACTAAGCATTCAGCATAGAACGACTGACCATGAGATTTCTGAGATTTTCCCATTGCTGTTCATTCTGTTTTGTTTTTTTTGTTGTTGTTTTTTATGTAAAGGTAACTCACAGCAACAGCACCTCAAGTCACACTCTGTATAAAAATGTTTTTTTTTTATCCATCTGTGTGTTCTGAGATGTGTGAGAAAGAATATCTCGAGACTTTTAATATTTATTCAGTCCATTCTCTTTTGTTGACTTGCACAAATCTGCTAGAGATGGTTTATACCCATTTATTATTTAAAGCACTGCAAATGTACTTTCTCATGAGTAAACACAATTACCAGCATTATTCATTATTATGCTAACTAGAAAACTGTTACAATGATAATAGATATGAATGACTGTTCTTTTCTCATTTCTTTTTTCCCTGTAGCTTCATTCCGATGTGGACAAAGGTGAGGGCAAAGTAAAATACGTGCTCAATGGCGAAGGTGCAACATCTATTTTCACCATCGATGAGAACACAGGCGACATACATGCCACAAAGCGCCTGGACCGCGAGGAACAGGCCTACTACACACTTCGAGCTCAGGCCAAAGACCGGGCCACCAACCTGCCAGTAGAACCAGAGTCAGAATTCGTTATCAAAGTGCAGGATATCAATGACAATGAGCCCAAGTTCCTGGATGGACCTTACAATGCTCAAGTACCTGAAATGTCTCCTGTCGGTAAGTGACTTTGGTATGTTCATACAAAACAAATCATCAAAGAGGGATTTTAGGAACACACAGTATATCTGCAGATATATTTAAAACGATTTATCAGTACTGCTTGATTTTTGTGCATTCAATTGTGCTTGCTTATTGCTTATGCTTAAAAAAATAAACGTAATGCATGACATTACAGGCAAAAACCTTTTTTTTTTTGGCAAAAGCTTAATTTTGTGCTCAGTGACTAATTCTTGTGTTTGTTTTGATGTTTGTTTTGAATTATTGTCCCAATGGAAGAAACAACCATGAGCCATTATAAGATTTCTAACAGAGTCAGTCAGTTCTAGATTCGTTATCTGTTGGTATTTGAAAGAATCAATGAAGTGTCCGAACAAGATGTCCAGGACCTCCAGCTGAAATATAGGCCCACAACATCAAAAACACAGCAGTATATTTCATTGTACACATGTAGTACTTTTTATCCCTGTGCTCACCGAACCCATCTTGAGTGATTGCTGCTAAAAAGCTCATGTTTTAGTTTTATCTGATCATAGAAACCAGTCCCATTTGTAGTTCCAGCCCTGTCTGACAACTGAACATGCTGGAGATTGATTGAGAGTTTTTCTTAAACCTCCTGAACAACATGTGCTGATCTAGGGCTGTTTGATCATTTTTTTAAAGGATTTCTGACCCTGAGACTCTACCTTTTTCTGCATTCTGCATTCTGCATTTTATCCTCATTCTCCAGCTGTGATCCTTGTAAAGTCTTTAGCCACTCAAACTCTACTCCTCGCCATGTATTAGGATGATAAAGATACACATCCTCTTCCAGGCAACTCTGTAAAATTAATTAATTAATCACCCTGGAGTGCTCAAAATTGTGAATGTGAATACTGTATACTGTACTTTAGAGATATTTTACTCATAAAAATTCTAGGGGTGCCAATGATTGTGGTCAGCAAGTATTGGAGAAAAACATTTATTTCATCTCAAGAATTTCTCCCTATTTTCAGTTGTTTTACGTCAGTGATAGGTTAGAATTGTATGAATGTTGTGAATGAAAGACCAAAATGATAAAAAATTTATTTACACAGTTACCTTTGCTCAGATTTTTCCAAGGGTGCCAATATTAGTGGAGGGCACTGTACTGTATGTTGTTTCATAGTAGCAGAAAGAAAACATTCAAAATACACTTTTAAGTGTTTATTTGATTGCTCTTTGTCTATTTAGCCTGCAGATTTAAGTTACAATACATATTTACAGATTTTTTCCCTATCCACCGACTGAGCCAAAAATTCATCTTTAGCAAATCTCATAATTAATAACCTTTTCTTTACTCTTTTATTTTTAAAGGAAAAAGACAAAATAGTAACATTTATCAGTAATCAACTGAACAGATTAAAGAAATTGGGGCATCTATAACAGATATTAACATTCAGTTTGATGACCATTATTGGTAACTGTGTCACGTATTTGTTTAGATATTGAGGGTTTGCTATGGATCACCTAAGAACAGTGATATACATAATGAATGCCCTCGGTACGAGGCACTTGTTTGTCAGTTCGACCACGCGGAGCGTAGTAGCTGACAATCACGCAAGCATTGACATGCTTTTTTAGAAGAGCAATTAACATGCTGGCTGCCACTGTCTGTCCGACGGCGTGAACAAAGCCATTAGCCTCTGTGAATGCAAGCGACCCTTGTCCTCAATGACTGCTTTATAGATCCATTTAAATTCATTAGCAGTCAACCGGTGATGAATGGATTTGATTAACGAGAAAATGATTAATTTAATTTGGTAATTAAGAAACAGGAGATTGTTTGCAAGTGTGAAGACCACAACCTAACCCAGACACCTCTCCCTCAAGTCAGACGTCAGCATGAGGCCGAATGGAAATTCACAACATATGCCTTATACTCCCACCCAATCATTTTCACACATTGCGGTTTCAATATGATGTGTATTTAAGGGCTGACCATATGCCGGTGTCCTTAAGTGGCTATAAATGTACCCGCTTGTTGAATCTAAGGAGTCTGAAATGATTCTTAGAGGTACAAGGTTACCTATAAGAGATGAAATCACATTGCGCCATCAGATAAAGAGTAACACTCATTTGGCCTCGGTCCCTGCGGTGAGGTGTTGCCATGGTTCTGCGTTTTCGTACACTCAGCTGTGCCTCCAGATGCTTAGGTTACCAATATGACAACATCTGGGCCTGTCCCCAAATGTCTCCTTAACTTTTTTACAAGCGAACACATTTAAGGATAATCTGCGTTTCTGAGGAACACCGCAGTCTGGAGCGGTCTGTAAATTACACTCAAATGAAGGCCTGGCACTTTCCATTAGCCTTTTTACAGTTTCAATCAAATCTGGGGGAAATATCAGTAAGCCAGTAAAGCAGAGCTAAAACTTCCCTTTGTGCTCCAGTTCTACAGATTAAATGATGAAGTATAGAAGATATGCTACCTTTTTAGGTTTTTAAAAGAAATGTGTACTTATATTTAGCTATGATGCATTAAAACAGGCATTTACAAGACTTTAACTTTTTTTTTATCTACCAAAATAAAAAAAATAATTCTGTTCTTTCCGTTCATCCAATAATTTGTAATGTATCACTTTTTCACAAAAATATCAAGCAGCACAACTGATAATAATAAGAAATTTTCTTGAACACAAAATCAGCATATTATTATGATTTCTGAAGGATCATGTAAGTCGGAGTAAGGGCTACTGAATATTCAGTTGCACATTTGAGGTGTAGTTAAATTTTAGAATATCAGGGTTTTAATGTGTTTTGGTTAAATATCAAATAAATACAGGGAAGTCTTTCAAAAACAATGAAGGTCTTAGTGTCCCCAAACTTTTGAACAATAGTATGTGCTGCAGATGTCAAGTATCTATCATTATGTACAGTGTTGTAACCGAATTACGTAAGTTACAAAATAAATGTTACTGTAATCGATGTAAATAATATTCTATTAAATTACACTTACCATAAGAAAATGTTAAGCATTACAAAGTGCATTAAATCTGAATATATGAAAAAAGTAAAAGTAAAAAGTGGTGTTACTGTTACAGTAAATAAAGCAATAAGCCCTGTAAAGCCATGGTTTACTGTGAATTTATAACAGCAAAGGGGTGTTGATAGTTTGTTAACTGTTATAAATTTCCTGTAAACTATGGCTTCACAGAGCTTATTGCATTTATAAAACGTTATTTTGTATACATTGTAACAATGTAGCTTCTCAGAAACAGTTGTGGTTGGAACACAATGGTTGCTTAGCAACGTTTTACAACAGCTTCAAACACGGGTCAACCAATCAAAATCAACGACCGGAAATATCCATTTTATAATTAAAATTTTATTGTGCACTCTCAGAAATAAAGGGCACAAAAGCTGACAGTGGGACAGTACCTTTATTAAAAGGTACACTTTTGTACCTTTTGTACCCTTTATATTAGGTACTAATATATACCTTTTAAGGCACCAAAATGGACCCTTTAGGTACAAACTTCTACCTTTAAAAGAGGTTGTGCCACAGTGACAGCTTTTGTACCTTTAAGAGTGTGACTGTGCCTTAAAATTAAATGACTATAATCTTAATTTGAGTTAGAAGGAGTTTAAAAGTCTGACAGAAATCAGTTACCTACTGTAAGGTTTACCCTAAAAACGTTAGAAATTTAGAAAAGTAATCAAATGTAAGTTAGATTAATAAATTAATTGGAGTACTTACATTACTTATAATATTTTAAATAGAGTAACATGTGATCTGTATTACCTATTACACTTCCAAAGTAAACTTCCCAACACTAGCTATAAGATAAGGAAAGGCAAGTGCAGGCCACATACAGAATTGTGTTTGAATTGTGTGTTTGGCTTACCATTAGATTTGTTTTGTCCTTCTGGGCTTTTTGCAAGGATGCATGGTTTAATGAGAACTGAGGCAACACCAGCTCTGTACTCTGTAATCAAGACAGGCAGAAGAATACAAAATACTGCAGCCAACACAAGATATGTTTCGCTGTTGTTACGCTGTTAATTTATGTGAAAAGTGTGAAAAGCAATCTTGAAAATAATTTACAGATAAAGCAGCATTTCCATCCCATGTGTTCAAGAGAACATAATCGTAATTTCTGGGGAAATTGACACACAATGGAAATGAAAGTAGCTGTTGCTAGGGAAGCCACTGTGGCACTTTTATTAGATGTAATTACTTACAAAACGCTCTAATGAACTTCATGTATGCTAGCGATCAGCGGCAGATGCCTCGTTTCTGTGACTGACAGCGTGTCAAATTGTTCAGGGAGGCAAGAGAAGCCTCTTTTAATGCATATCACAGGAATAAAGGACATTTTATATACTATTTTAAAAATGGAAAGCATTTATCTAAAGTTGTTAAAGTATTTATACGTTATCGTTTTTTGATTGCATAAACACAGCCTTGCAAAGACTTATATTCTGGAAAAAATCGGCAGAACAGAATAAACTACTTATGTGCATTCTGACGTATCTTTATTGGTTTACTTGAGCCTGTTCATGTTTCCGTGATGGGCTACATCAGATTTCAGTTCTGTAATCAAGTGAGGCTCAATGCCAATGCATGTCTGGTACCATTTGACCAAATTGCGTGGATAATTTGTTCCAGGCACATCTGTAGTTGAGGTTAAGGCGACTGACGCAGATGACCCCACATATGGAAACAGTGCCAGAGTCGTGTACACCATCCTTGAAGGACAACCCTACTTCTCAGTGGAACCAAAGACAGGTATGCACAAATTAAAGTTGTATTTTTTCCCCCAAACATTTAAGCACTAAAATCTTATCCAGCACCTTCGATTTTGAGTCATTCGCAACAATCAAGCTCTTTAGGCAAACAGTGTACAAGATCTAATTTAGATTCCTTTCTGAAAAAAGAAAAGCACCACATGTTTTCTGTTGTCACTTGAGTGACAAGCCTTTTCAAAGCGGTAACCACAAATTCCTGTAATGGAAACATGCAAACGTCAAGAGACCGCTGTTTTGATTGACTCACTTAAAGACAGAAAAAGTTGATGGGACTTGTGATGAAGTTACTGGCGCACATTACCACCTGATTACAGAGAATGAAATCCTTAATGTAATCAGCACTCTAGCTGTAACTGAGGTCATTTCCACATATGGACTCAATCAACAGGGTAAATTACAAACCTTGATTAAACTTTTTCTTCTTTTTCTTTTAAAGTGTGCAGCTAATTTTAGAGACGCCACCACAACATGTGGAGAAAAATGAAGCCAGATATGGCAAATAGCAGCGCTTATTGATTAGGATTTATCGTAGCTTCCTGTGCTCGAAAGGGAAGTAGGTACTATTTAATCACTCTCGGATGTACAGAGCAATGATAATTCCAAAACTAACAATGATTTGGAGAGGAATTGATTTACAGTCCTAGACTGGCCAGTGAATTTGATTCATCGATGAGAGATCCATTATGATATGGCCTAACAAATCTGGATAAGGTTCTTGCTATTTAGATTACTAAATGGTAATCCTATTTTAATTAATGCACACTCCATCTTCCTATAATGCAGAGGGGTAGTGATCCGTATTGTAATCTATATGCTTTTACAGGCCAGGAGGATGTTATCATTACACAGTACATCTCATGCATCAACAACCCCCCATGTTTCTTACATTGACGTTTTTTTTTGTGCAGGCATTGTGAGGACAGCTCTGCCCAACATGGATCGAGAAGCACGAGACCAATATCTGTTGGTAATCCAGGCCAAAGACATGGTTGGTCAGATGGGAGGACTCTCAGGGACAACGTCGGTGACGGTCACGCTGACGGATGTTAACGACAACCCACCCCGTTTTTCACGGAGTATGATTCTTCCACTGGCTATAAAATGAACGTGGACCTGATCCATCATTAATGCATGCTGCCTTCCCATTTAATTTGCATGCGAGCAATCTGAGATTTTAATGGCTCAGGCTGATCTTGTATTATAGAGATCAAGCGCTCGCTGTAGATGCTGTGTAATTATCAGGTAGATGATCTTTTGAATAGAAATGAACAATCCTGTTTTATAATAGAGGATTTTTTAGATCATTGTCATAGTTATCCCTATTTTTAGCTGCACGATACCATCACCGGCATCAGTATATGTCCGGGAGTGTGTAGAGCTTAGTCTGTCCTCATGCTCCCTGTATCTATAGAGTGTCTTGCCTGCTACGGAGCAGAGAGATACATTATTAGTTTAGACCTGGTCCTAACAGCTGGGTGATAAGGAAGGAAAAAAAAAGAAATAGCATCATCAATAACCTCTGCGTGTGGGTGTGTGTGTTTGCCGGTCCTCTTTTGCAGAATCCTATCAGTTTGCTGTGCCTGAATCCCTGCCTGTGGCGTCGGTGGTGGCCAAGATAAAAGCCTTGGATTCTGACATCGGACCAAATGCTGAGATGGACTACAGAATTATAGAGGGCGACGGCCTTGGGGTGTTCAGGGTCGCGCCAGACAAAGATACCCAGGAAGGAGTCATAACTCTACAGAAGGTAGGCCAGAGACAGTCCAAATCTTATATGTACTTTTTTAGCTCCGTTGCTGTGACAGAAAATAAGTGAAGGCGATAAATTTTCCATGCCTGTAAAAGGGGTGCGATAAGAAAATGTGCTAGATGTAAAAAGCGTGTATCTTTAGACGTTGTCAGAGGTTCATGTCAGGCTATGCGTATTGAAGACACTAACAACCACTGGGATCATTTCTAATATAAGACCCCTTTGAGTTCCTGTCAGAGTCATTTACTCTGTGTCTGTCTGACAAAAGAACACTGAAGAACTCAACAGTGTTATGCATTAATGTCTAGCATCTTGTTGCTTTCACACACATGGTAATGAAGTGCTGTTAGCGGCTGGTCATGACCCGAGACCTCCAGCCCACCTACACTTGACTCCTGACATTTTGCTTAAAGGAAAAACTGTCCAGTATGAATTAACACTTCATTATTTATTGACTTTACTTTTTATGTTTGGAAAACAGATTTTTCTAAGCAGGTTTTTTTTATATAAACATCACAGCTGCTTGTCAGATTTTCTGACAAACAGACCTCGGGAAGCCAGGATCCATAACCAGACCTTCTAAATTGTCACCCTGACTACCGGTGTCCCCCAGGGCCGTGTCCTCAGCCCTTTATTGTTCTCACTGTTGATTCTAAGTCTGGTTGCCAGGCACCCCGGCAACCAAATCATCAACTTTATAGATGACATGGCAGTGCTAGGGCTCACTTACAACGATGAAGAGATCGAATGCAGAGAGGAAATGAGATACCTAGAAAAATGTTGAGGAGTCAACAACCATCTCTTAATGTCAACAAGACAAAAGAGATAATTGTTGACTTCAGGAAATTAACAGTGTTTGGAAACTGCTCTTCCTCTCGCTGGAAGCCCCTACAGTGCAGACAGCTCAGCATGTTATTTCCCCAGAAGCAGTGCCTAAAGAAACTCAGTAAAAGAATGAAGGACAATACTTTGGCCTTCAGCTTTTTCTGCCTTTCTTCCCTCTGGGAGAACCCCCAGGAGCATATACACTCCTAAACTACTGGACCTTAGCACAGTTTCTTCCCACAGGCAATCATGCCCCTCAACTGCTTTGACCCACCTTACTCCCACCTATCCCCCATGCTTATGTATCAAATGTTCTAGATAAAAAATAATAATATAGAGGAACTTTGGCGTATTGTACATTTTGGGAAATGTTTTGATTCATTTAGCTTTTTAACTTAAATCCACATAGATTTTCTAACTATCCCCTGAATAGTGTTTTATTTTTACTATTCTGGCATATGTGTATGTTTATATATTTGTGTTAGTGATGTGACACTATTTTTTGTGTAGTGAAATGATTTGCAATTGTCTTTATCTTCATCTATGTTTTCTGAATGTTTATGCATTTTGGTGTACAGGTGGTGTAGGCTGTAACGCTTAGAAGAAAAAAAAAACATTTGAAATGATTTTGAATACATTTATTATTGTTTATTTAAAAATATGCATTAGTACGCATCAGATCTGTTTCAAAATATTAATATTTAAAATATGAATAAACTTCAAAAACCAAAAAAAATTAGTATCTTTTTGATGCATCTTGAAAAACATTATTTTTGGTTTGAATAAAACAGCATTTTAAAATTTCTAGACCAGATTTCAGTGTATTCAAGATATATGGAAAGTATTAAATTACTTTTACATGGTTACAACACTTGACATTTACAAAGAGAAAATATATTGACAGCATGAATACAAAGATAATCTGTTTGAAAACTTGCATTTAGAACTCTGTACGTTATACTGTATATAAATTACAGTGTTTTATATTTGCACTGTGGTTTCCAGGGAAACAATGCAGGATAGAAATGACAATAAACTGACTCTGACTTCTCATTTTAAAACTACAGCTAAACGTTCACAAGTGCTGGATTTGGCTTTGTTGCACCCTCAGGGAAGTTATGTTTTGTCAGTGATATGAAGGAGACTCGGAAGGTAGTTTTCAATGTGCTGCATATTACAGCAGACAGAAGTGATAAATGACTATATGAGAAAGTATTCCACAAGACATTTTCGGCATCATGTATCTCTGTCTTAAAATCAATGTACTGCTTTGACACTGTTCTTTTCTGTACTGTCAATCGATGGCAATGCTTAAATGAAATATGAGAGCTAAAAGGAGTGGATCAAGGGTTCTTGGATGCATTATATGCATACACACATCACAGCTAGATTTCAAATGTGAACTTTGTTTATGACTTGCCTGGATGCCTACCACGTATTCTCTGTCCTTGTTTATATTTTCAACTATTTTGAACTATTTCTAAACTTTCTCTCCCTCTCTCTTTTTTTGCTCTTTACCTCAGAATCTTGACTTTGAAACGAAGTCAAGCTACACTCTGAAAATTGAGGCATCCAACAGGAACATAGACCCACGGTTCTTGTCTCAAGGACCGTTCAGTGATACAACGATGGTGAGACTGACTGTGGAGAATGTGGATGAGCCTCCTATCTTCTCCTCTCCACTCAGCAAAATGGTTGTGTCTGAAGCTGCTAAAGTGGGAACCATGATAGGAACTGTCTCTGCTCTGGACCCAGACTCCACCAATAGCCCCATTAGGTAGGACATGGCCTCATCGAATGATTTTACACCGCAATGATACAGGTTTTATGAAGGCGAGATTACATCTTGAGAAAGACTACAGCATTTTTAATTAAAGCTTTAAAACCTTAATAAAAAATAATACCCGATTCTGGTATCAAGATAATATCTAGTCAGACTTTAACTGAATTGCATTCTCCGCTTGCAGTCCAATATGTCTACGGATCTAAATATGATCAGTTATCTGTGCAAAATGGCTTGCAAAAAAAACCTCACTTACTGTTTAAAGGTTTGGGGTTGGTAAGATTTTATGCTTTTGACTTTGATGCACTCCAACACTGTATTTATTTGATCAAAAATACAATAAATCTGTTAATATTGTCCAAAAAAAGTTCGTTTCAAATACCTGTTTCCTTTTAGAGATGAGAGATGGCAAAGCTGAGTTTTCAGGAGCCATTACTTCCGTCTTCAGTGTTGACAGTGCTACCAACTACCGATCACAAACTTTTAAATAGCAGTAAACATGTTATTCGCATAGCTGCATCAAGAAAATGCGTCACAGTGTGTCTTGAGAATATTTACACATATATTACACATTTAATAGGGTCAAGTACTATCTGATTTCAAGCCAATCACACAAACACATGCTTATGTAAAAACAGGCCTAAGATAATACATAAGCATGTGATTAGTGCTATTATTATTGCATTTAATTATTTTATTTGTTTACGTGGGAGTGGATGCAAATGTTGACTGTAAATGAGTTGTGGGACTCAGGTGTTTTGTGCTGAAAGACAAATGCTCATAATTAAGTTGTTCTGTGCCTAGGAGCCACTGAAAATAATGATTGCTGTTGGGGCTGTGACTTCGGGTCATATCTATAGAATTCATTTAAAAGTCAAAGCTTGAAATTCATTAAAACTTTTTTGTTCCCCAGGTATTCAATAGACAGGAACACAGACTTGGAGCGGTTTTTCAACATCGAGGCAACAACAGGAGTCATCAGCACGGCTAAGGCTTTAGACAGAGAAGCCAATGCTGTGCACAACATCACCATCCTGGCTACTGAAAGCTGTGAGTGACCTCCGAATAGTGTTTATTTATATGGTTGCTGTAATGGTTTGAAGGTCTTCTAAAAAAATTGTAAAGGTTATACTGACAGATATGATGCTTCTTGGCTTAAATTGAAGTATTAAACGTAATATGATATCTGAAAGAGGTATGATTTATGTACAGTAGATGTGCTGTGGTGTTGTTTTTTATTGTCCAGCAAGGTCTGTCAATTACAGAAACTGCTACTGCTTGATTTGTCCTTCATAAGTGTGCTATTCAGATGGATCTTTTATTGAAAGATACATTTACTTTCGGTTTGTATGGGGAAGTTGCGAGCATCCGCATTTCGTTTCTTTCAATCTCAGATTCTGTAAGGATGAAATCCTTCATAAAATTTGAGCCTTTAATTTTACAATGAATTTCATTATCCCAAGGCTGCTGAGGCTAATGGTTAGTGCCGCTGTGGGTGCTCAATATTTCAAACCGTGTCCCTTGTGCATGTCGTGTCTGTCTATCTTGCTGCACGGCACATACAGCCTAAGCGTTCAATCTGCGCGAGTGCTCTGGCCAGGCTGTGAACAGATGCTGCGCTGCTGAGGTGACCGCTGTCCACTGGCATCTCCAGAATCCGTGTAGCTTGATCGAGTCTTGTCCTGATTGTAGCCGATGGGCAGAACTGCAGCATCCTCTCCCGCCTAACTTTTGATGCTGATTTTCACCGTGACCTTCACTCAAGTGCGTCTGTTCTCTCTATCCCTTGCAGTCTTTCCACAGACAGCCATAACCATATTGACTTGAGTGATAGAGGGGGATAATATCCATCATGTGGTAACATTTTTAACCCATATCCATAAACGTAGACGCACTTAACCAAAGTTTGCAGGTTCGCCCTCATAGACAATCAGTCATTGTCAGAGGCATCCACAGTCTCTAAAATGGCTTTTGGCAGAGAAGATTGAAATGTCCTCTTCTATTTGTCTGTAAGAATGAGACAGAGGCTTGCTAGCTACCAAAAGGTAGCCTCAAAGTCATTTGTCTTTAGGCGATGTAAAGTAAGGTCTTAATGGCCCTGAAAATCATAAAAGAGGAAATCTCAATTTCTGGAAATGGATATTTTAGATTCTAAGGGCAACCATATTTGAAAGGCACATTCAGGGTAAAGTTGCTGTTTGTGCCAGAATCTCTTCAGAAGCCTAAGAGAAATTACTATAACTGTGCCCACATAATCTATATTAATGAGCAATTTGCTTTATTAGTTACTGTAAACAGCCTACAGCCCACAGAGAATTGACTATATTAAAGAAGTGCTCTTTATCGATTGTTTCTAGATCTGCACAATATTGGAAAGACTTACATCGCAAAGTTTAGTTTTTCTAATGCATACTGCATTGTAAATTTGTTTTCAGAAAGTTATTAATTGTGCATCTGCACAGAGTTTATGTACTGTGTGTGCAAATATGAATGAACTCAGGGAGGAATAACTAAAATAATAATCTAAAATAAATCATTGTTATTATTAAACAGAGTTATTGCGCAAAAAAAAAAATATACATATATATTTTTTAACAGTAATACTATTGCTATCACTCTAAAAAATAAATAAAAATATATGGTGCAGCCTTAAGTATTACTTAATCATGTACTAACTTATTAAAGATTGGTCTTACTTAGCAAAGCACTGTATTCATAAAAGCAATTTGCATTACCTTGACCAGACATTTAATATCAGTACATTTTTACTGTTAGTCGACAGCATTGGTGAAAGAGCCCAGTAATCTCTCTAAAATGATTTCTCAAAACAGTCTTTATCTAGTAATCACAAACGATTGGCAGGGTCTTGGAAAAGTCATGGAAATTCATTGGTCAAAAAAGTGCAGCGCTATTACATTTGTGACTGCACTTAACATGGCGAATTATGAGCGAGTGCCCAGGGGCGTCAGCTGTGACATTATAGGCACCGCCACGACAATGTGCTTAACAGCCACTGTCCGTGCCATCGACGCTGAGGTAACTTATCACCCGTTTTATTGTTTAGAGCATTGTAAAGCAACTTGCGATACTCATCCAGCAATGGCAGTCTGCCTAGGTTTAATTCACGGTAGATCCCTCATCCTCTAAAAAGTCAAATTAATAGATGAATTAGCTCAAAGCGCATGCCTTTTCTCTCTCCGCGCCTGCAACTCAGCAGGTTTCCTGCAGGTGTGTATGGCACGGAGGCAGATGGCCTCTATATATCTTGGGCAGAAGATACTGGGAGGCGTGAGTCATATATTTACTAGTGCGCTTTTGTTGGGATATGTGTTTTCTCTAAACCAGAGCACTATTTGGATTAGACACTTAAGCTGAATTCTGCTAGCCATGTAAAGAGTCAAGCTAGGGTGGAACGTACTATAAATCACTGGGTTTTCGATGGAAATCAACTTCGTATGGGCCAGCATATTTCCAGCCCACTGCCGCTGCATGTTCACACCTGCAGAATAGATTTATTTTTGCTCTCCATCAACTCATTTGGCTGAAGACCATGACCGCTTTTTGTCCTCCTCAATGCCCTCGATATCATCGCTGCTGCCAAAATTATGGAAAGCTCATAATGACAGGACAGCTTGCAAAAATTCATAGAGATTTTGCCGATTAGCGCAACTCTGAAATGCTCTTAATTGGTTTTGTAGTGCATTGTGAGCATGCACCGAATGTACTAGCAAACAGCAGTCATTCTACTCAAAAATACTAGCAGCTGTGTCTGTTCTGGTTGACTAGAGGCAGTGTGCCCTCAACAGGTGTTTGCTGTTGGCTTGTGCTTAATACCATTTGAAATATCTACATTGCATAGTTACACAACAAAAATAACCTCACACCCTTGTGCAGTCTGTTAATTTGTTGATTGCCAAGTGCAGCATGTCTGGAGGTTGAAAATATCACCTTATTTGCTAAAAGTAGAACAAAAACAGAATTAATTACAGTATGTGCGTTTAAAACTCTGGTCTTACCAGAAAGGCCCTTACGTCTGCTGTTTCGGATGCGATCGCTGATAAATGGGATGATGCTGCGATCGGCCTGTTTATTTTGACAGCTCAAATTTGATTCAAAGTCACATAAAACTCTATTGCGTGTATTGCAGCAGTAAATTTCCCGGAGTTCTTTTTTATGGTCCTCGGCACTCATGGGAACAGTGAGCAACACGAAAAACCCCAGCAGCTAATTCCTGTATTGCATCAATCGTCGTGACTTTCATTTCTAAGATTTACTCCTCACTGTGGCTCTATCCTTTTATGCATACGAAGGGTCAAATTGTTAACGTGACTCCAGCTTCTTGAACATTTGTCAGATAAAAATGATTTCTGATTTATCTCTCTGGATAAAATGAACAGAGCGAGACAAAGTTTAGGCAACCGCAGTAGGAGAAGCACATTTGCAATCACATGTAAGAACATCAATGGGAATATTTAAGTTAAGCTCTAAAGATAAGGAGGAATATGTTCATCTAATACTGTCAGTCTCAATGCAAATGTACCTAAAATGGCAACTTAGCTCTTTTTTGTGACCACCCCCCTGAAACTTATTCAGCTCGGCTCTTTTCTTTTCGTTTTCTTTTCTTTTCTTTTGTGAAGTCCAATCTTTTCATAATAAAAGTAATTTAAATTCAGAATTACAGAAAATTATGATTTAATGCTCCCAGTGGGAAACCAAACCAACAGTGGCCGGAACAATTTCAAGGCACACATTTAAATAAATGCAACCTTTAAATAATGTAACACATTTAAATAAATAAAATATATTAAAATAAATGTTGCTGCCCTTATGTTTTTTTTATTTATTAGTCTGTTCATGCATGCATATTTTTTCTCTGTGATTTCAGTGGATCCCTCACAGGTTGGGAAAGGAGTGGCTCTGATCACAGTGATGGACATTAATGACAACGCGCCAGTGTTTGCCATAGAGTATGAGACCATCCTGTGTGAAAGCTTCAGACCAGGACAGGTATTGTGGCTCTTGGTTCTTCTTTAGAAAGGCTTTTATATCAAATGTGATTTCAAACTGGTATACTCCAATAAACAGAAATAATTATTCTTGTCACAACATTTCCAATACTGGATGAAATTAATTGTGCAGTATAACTGTTGCGAGCACCTAATAAATGAGAATATATCTCATTTTCAGATAATGTACTGCAGTGTACAGATGGTTATAATACTGCGTCTTTTATTTTAAGATATTTCTTTATTATTTGATATGTATATCTTTCACTGTCCTTCACCAGAAGCTCAACTAGAAAGATTCTGGACCTGTATCCATAGCCAGTAAAGAGCAGTGAGAGCCACAGATGGACAAAATGATAACAACAGGATTCTGGTGGCTTTCTGCTGCAGATCACTCTAATCAGGGGATCAAAACATTGTGCGCTCATGCAGAAAAAGCTTTACACCGATGCAAATGAGACAGAGGTGACTGTGGCATGAAATTGGTTTGTTGGGGAGCGTGGCATTGTGTCAAGTAGCCAAATGTGAAGTCCTTCAGCAGGCAATTGCAGAACACACAAGCAAACCAATGGGTTCCTCATTTTCGAGTCAGCAACATGCCCTGATTCAAACACATTCTCTGTCGCATTCATATTCCAATGTTTGTCAGAACGTCATTACTAAGATGAATGTGGTATAAAGGGCATTACGAATGCCACATACTAAACACTCGCTATGAGTGCATGGAGGAAACATTCTGGACCTTTGTTCATTCCTAATGGGAATGATAAAAGCCACTGACAAATTCAAAACCATTGATCTTGAAAGCGCTGGGTAATGTCAGAGGACCAAAACCAGTGGTGAAAACATGACTGATTCTACTCAACTAAAGGTGCCTTTGCTTTTGGGAGCATCTGCTGCATTCCTGCTGTTGTTCTATAAACGCTACATGGAACGAAGTTCATTTTTATGTTCTAATTTCTTTTTTTTAATTCAGGTTTGATTGTCTTGTAATTGCGACTTTTATCTCACATACACCTTATATCTGACTTTATATCTCATAACTGTGATTCTATTTATTTGAAACTTAATATCTACCAGTATTTCAAATATTTCAGATGTTATCACTATTATGACGCATGCAGGATCTCCCAGTTGTAATTATTTGACATAATTAAAATTTTTCTTACAACTGCCTCTTAATTTCTCAAAGTTGTGACTATTTTTCACAATTGTGACTACATATCTCACAATTGTGTATATTTCTCACAGTAATTCCATCTTTGTCTAACAAATTAATATCTTGTCTTGAGAAATTGTGACTATTTCTCATTTAATAATTCTTTTAATTTACAATAATTGTATCTCACATTTGCAAGTAAATATCTCACAAGCGTGACTATTTCTCATAATTATGATTATCTCAGAATTATGATTTCATGTTACAATTGTGACTATTTCTCATACAGTAATTCCAACTTTATCTCACAGTTCCGACTTAATACCTCAGTTCCCATAATGTGTGACAATTTCCCATAATTCCCATAATTTAATTATCTCACACTTGCAACATTAAATCTTACAGCTTTGACTGTCTCATAATTCTGACTTTATCTCCCAATCGCGACATCATATCTCACAGTTGTGAATATTTTTCCCAATTCCATGACTTTCCATGTAATTTCCGACTTAACTTGCAACTACAAATGTATTTTTTGCAACCTGTAATTGGTTGCGACTGTCTCAAGACTGCAGGTTTAGTATGTAATTGTGATTATTTTTTTGATTTATGACAGAGGTGTTTGAAATTCCTACTCTCTCAATTACAGTGTTGTTTTTATTAGTTATCAGAAATTTACTTGATCTGATCATTTCTTTTGGGAGCAGTGAAAGAATACTGAAGGATGTTTTTCTGTTTCTTAAGAAAATAATCCCTCCCACAAGAGCTCTCAAAAGAAAGAGAGAACAGAACAAGGCTACTGGGTTTACTGAGCATTTGATACAATCCCCTGTAGTGGCATGATTGTCTGGGCCATAACAATTAGTCCTGGTCTGCCTGTGTCCCAGAGTCACAGGGAACCGTGTTTGTATTGCCTAAGTGAAAAGGTGCTGGTGGGCTCTTTTCACAAATGCTATCTCAGCCTTGAAACACATTAGCATAGTCCCTCAAGGACACTCTCTATGTGTTTTGGACACCCCAGACTTCCATCACTTCTAACTTTCAGAGCTCTCTCTCATATTAGAGGCTAAATTACTTTCCCGCCTCTCCGAGGAACAGTAGAACGGTCTCTCTTTCTCTGAATAGAGATGAAAGCGCCTGTATGTTTTCATAATGATTTAGTTTCCCCTGTGATTCATGTTCGCTTCCATATCTTCAGCCATGGGAGCACTTGAGCGATGCTGCAGTGATAGTCAAATGCTGTTTCGATAGCGTGGATCTCTCTTGTGATTCTTAGCACGATGACTCCGTCCTTATAACGGCCCTTAAACCGCTGTACCTGCGAAACAGAGGCTCTCAGACATCCTGGAGTGCTTTTGGAAAGCAAATCTGAAAGTCAAAGCCTTTGAGTGAGGCGTTCTGGAGCTGTTAGACAAAGAATTTTGATCAGACAGAATGTTTGCCGTGAGGCACAATATCATCAACAAACAGTGATGGCGCTTTTACGTTCTTTGTCACTTTAGTGCCTTGCAAAATTGTTGCAAATGGTGTTTGCCTATTTGCGTCTGAGGCAAAATAGGCTCTTTTTCAGCCAGCCTTCATGCCTGTTGTTACACTGTTATCTACGGGTGTATCTCCACTTCGTTGTTTTCATACGGCTCATCTGCACATTTGTATATTTAGAGCTTCACACCTGCTCTATCAAGAAGCCAGCCGCTTTGAAAGAGACTGTATGGCGCTCTCGAATTTGAATGAACTCCTCAGAATTGCCTGGAGGAAGAATGAATCATTGCATATAGTTGCGTAGAAAACCTGTTGCCAGAGCAAATGAAACCAGGTTTTGAGTGCAAATTAAATTTTTCCACAACTTTCCTACAAAGAGAGAGCAAAAAGTACTGCTGGGGCATATATATCATTTTTTTTTAATGGTCTATTTTTCACTTATTACAAAATGCAAAATACTAATAAAGTCACTTTTTGATTTGATTACATATGACTAGATTATTCTAGTCTATTATTTTTGTTAGCAGTAAAGTTTAATTAATGCATTTTTCTTCAATATTTTTAATGATTCCTTAGCATTTAAAGAATGGCCTTTAAAATTCATAAACTCTAAAAATATCTAGATGAAGTCAGTTGTTGGATGACTAGGCGATCATAATCACCCATCCCCAATGTACATGATACGAGAGGGAATATTCCCCATCATTGCATCCGAGTCTAAAACAGATGGCTTGTTGAAAAAGGTCCCCAGATCCCCATCCAACAAGTGCCTGTAATGGGGTCACAGGCACCAAACGTATGTCTTCACCTCGTTTCTCAGCGCAAAGCTCTTTTCTCAGTGCCCTTGGATTCTCTTTTGTTCCTAATATGACTTTTTGAATTTAATAGAAGCTTAATATGAATTGAAGCTGCGTTCTCTAAATGAGCCAGGTGATTTGTTACAGGTGATTTAGCAGATTAGATTATGAGAAGTGAGTGTTTTCCCAGGGGTTTTTATCTCTTTAAGGTCGTCTATATTCTGTCTTGTTTCTTTATGCCTCAGAGACATGGTCAGCAGTGGCAGGCTGAGAGACTGGTGTTTTAAAGCGCTCTTGACTGCTAACTCTCCACGGGCGGTCTCACTATACGGTGAAGATTTTCCCCTCTGTAAAATCAGGTGGCACAGGAGACATTCCTTGCCCTCCAGCCATTTTTACATGTACTGCAAAAAGGCTTAAATCACCCATATTTTTCCATACAATGTGCTTCTTGGCTGCACAAAAGCCATTTCGTGTTTTTACACTTTTATTCTAAAAACGATTTACTTTTGCACGTCTCCCAGGTTGGTAAATGCAAATTCAGGTTTAGTTTAAGATGCTTTGCCTTGGCAAGATGCTCTTATTCATTTTAAATGAACCCATTGCCTCTGTGATTTTATCAATACACTTTGCATTCGCCTTAATGGACTATCTGTAATTAATTTTGTCACAGTTTACTATAATCAGCGCTTGCTGCTGAGGGAACATCCTGCTCTGCTTGTGTCATTTATGCAGGTTTTTAATGCCGCAACGTTTTACGATTTCAAAAATATTTACAGATAAATGATAAATCCGTCAGAGTTCCCATTGCCAAATACTCACTTAGCGTAAATGGAGGGTGGTGTTAAATAAAAATAACTGAGTGGAGAATTAAAGCGCTGAAAAGCTTTTGGTGGGGCCAAGGTCATATTCTTCGGATGAATGAGGAAATGATACAGGAGTGTCCGGAGCCACTGCTCCGCTGCATTTATCCTGTGGGTAAGGTTTTAGGAGATTTTTCAAGCAGATTGAGTTTGTGCTGACTGCAAGGGAAGAGCTCTGCACACGGTATTTAACCCAGCCAAAGCCCACAGATTAGGCCACAACAGTATGTCAGGAGAATCTTCTTAGTGTACCACCTGATGGGTCACCCTGATATTCATCTCTAAAGCGCAGCACTTTGGCCAGCTTTGGGGGTTTCGGTCCAGACTTAAACTGGGATGGCCCTCTACTTTGCTAAATCCCTGGATACCATATGAACGCAGTCTTACACTGATAGCTTCCTGGCTTGGTCTATCCTCCTAATGTTGTTTTCAGCATGACTTAAACTTTTGAATTGTGCAATTTTGTTTTCTCCAAGTTCACCATCTTGAATTCGGCTGATGGTTGATTTTTGTGTATGAGTTTCACAAACAGGGCTTAGCTTAAGCCAGGACTAGGCATTAGTTTAAATAAGATATTTAAGCAACTTTTACAAAAATGTATTATAAGAAAATATTACAGGTTTTCAAAGTTTTTCTCTGGTGTAATAAAAATGCAGATTTTTTTTTTTTTTTCAAAACTATTGCAATGTTTGTTATGCTGTTTACAGTCTCTGCCATGACGATCTTGTAGGCTGCTGCACTGAACTGATAACTTTGCTCCCCGAGAAAAGAAATAAAAGCCCGCCCACACTGAAAGCTGATTGGCTTATTTTGCTTAGTAAACCAATCAGGATGCTCTCTGTCTTGCACGTGCTATGAACAGCCACGCACACACAGTTCACATGCAAGCACGGTCCCTCTCACTCCCGCTCCGTTGTATCATTTTATACAATTTGCAGGCATCAGAGAGCCACTATCAATACACGGAAGACTCCTGTAACTTCCCGGAGACTTGGGATGTCTTCTGTTAATGTTAACATTATGCTAAGTTGGAAGTAGCCACAAATAAAATATAATGCATGGGAAACGGCTTTGGCTTTTGTAAACAAGCTAACGTTAAATAGATAACGTTAAGTAACCTTTTAATCGCTAATATAGCAGATTCATTTTTGGCACAACTAATTTATTAAAGAATCAGCATCAACTTCATTAAAGAGAATTGCTTTATTTAAAGTGAATAAAATCCCCTAGTCCAACAACTACTTAGGAACAGAGCCGCAGACACATACCTGATGTGTGTAGCGTAGGTGAGACGAACTGGTAATAGGAGGCAGTGGGCCAAACCACTGTGAGGAAGGGAAGGGGGAACTCAACTATTTCGAAACTCATTTTTTGCGTTTGAATTTCTGTTTACACAATTATTTTTTAGGTTACATACATGTACTTTTTAGAATAGACAGTGCGATTTTTTGATGACATGTCCCCCCAGTCCCCCCCGGGATTGAACCCATGAAACCCATGAAAATGGTTCTTCTATGGCATCACTGCAAAGCTCCCTTTACAACCTATAATTTTAAGAGTGTATATTGAAATTGCCATAGCACCTTAAGGTCCATTTTTTAAATATAAATATAAATATATAAAAATTTTAATTGCCTTATGGCAGAAGATGCTAAGAAGCCAGTGAGACACAATACAACCACCAAAGATGTTTGTCTGATATAGGTGTATATAAACCAATCTTTATACAAAATAGCAAAATGGGTTCTTGTGAAGGGTAAAAATAACATATTCAATAGCATTTAAATAACTAAATCAAGTAAAAAGTTGGTTCAGCTTGATTACAGTAGGTTACATGAACAAAAGCAGTAAAGCAATCAGGTCCAATGCTATCTCATGACCAATTTTAACGAGGTGGCTAATTCGTATATGGCCTCACTCGCATACGATTTTGTATGATTTGTCTAAACCCGTGTCGGGTAGGTTAATGGGTGGGGGTTAGGTGTAGGACATTCATGCAAATTCATTGCAAGGATTGGAAACTCTTAAAATATATATGATCTAGCAAAAATCGTATGATGAGGTTGTACGAATTTGCATGCGAATTAGTAACCTCATAAAATATGTGTGAAATGCCTTGACTTTGTGCTGTCAGGTCAGATATACAGTAGCTGCATTATTATGGCAACACTGCAGTGTTTTAAGCGAGAGAACTTTGGATTATTTTGTCTGGAGTGAGGCAATAACAGTATCCATCTTCCTGTTCTTTACTCCCTCTTTGACGCCGACTTAGGTCATTGAAACCATAAGTGCAGTGGATAAAGATGAACCGCCCAGCGGGCATCGCTTCTTCTTCTCCCTCACCACAGAGACAGCTGGGAACATGAACTTCACCCTCAGAGACAATAAAGGTGCGGGATTTCATTAAGACAGTTATAGCGAATCCTTGAAACTCTTCTTATTCCTAATAAGACCAAAAACACTTCTTTTATCTATTCGTATGATTCATTTTTTCACTTTTCACATGATTTTATTCTCTCTGCAGACAATACCGCTTCCATTCTAACTAAGAGGGGAGGTTTTCAGAGGAGGGAGCAGTCTATGTATCGACTGCCGGTGTTGATAGTGGACAGCGGGACCCCTGCTCTCAGCAGCACTAACACGCTGTCTATCAGAGTGTGTGACTGTGATCCTGAGGGGACACCCCAGTCGTGTGGCACAGAAGCCTTCACTCTGTCAGCTGGACTCAGCACTGGAGCTCTCGTCGCCATCCTGGCCTGCATCATCACTTTACTTGGTAGGAAATGCATTTAACCAAGATTTTGAAGAACTTCCATAATATGCTAAAAAAAATACTAGTGTGATCTGTTTGGTTACTCACATTCTTTAAAGCACTTTTGTTGACAGAACTATCCCTTTAATAAGCCTGTTTAATTAACAGAGTTTGACAAAGTGCTCAATTTCTTGGTCTGCTTGCCAAAACAAAAATTAAAATCCACACACTGTAAATGGCAGGGCTTAAACCTCTTTTTTTTAATTCTATGCTTCCTAAGAGACCGTACAAAACTAGTGAAAAGTGCACAAAAGTGTACAAAGGTGCAAAACATTTTCGAGACAAAGCTCTTCCTCAGTGTGGCACAAGCTTTGTCCTTGGTCTGCCAACCTAAAACTCACACCATTGGTTGAACTAGTGTTACTTTGTCCTGCTGGTCAAGAGGAACAAATAAAAATTGTAATGTTTTATATATATATATTAGGGCCTGGACTTTAACACGTTAATTTAGATTTATTAATTACACAAAATTAACGTGTAAAATAACGCATTTTAATCGCGGAAGGTTTCTCACTGGATGAGTTTCGGCAGACCGGTTATACTGGAGCACCAACTAGGGCTTTAAAGCAGGGCTCTCAAGTCTCACGCATTCACCGTGAGACACACGCATTTCAGCCAGTTCACACGCTCTCACGCCACACCATGTATTTCTCACGCTGAAAAGAAAGAGATAATTATAACTCGTATATACAATTAATATATGAGGCGCAAGCATACGATGTGCCAGCTTGCCAGCACATTCGTTACTAGGCAACATGGGTGCGCGCACGCACACACGGAGTGGAATTTGAAAGAGCAATAATGATGAATGCAGTATTCATTCATTATTTATTTATGTGTATTACTTAATTTTATGATTCCTGGACAAAATCAGTTGCCTGTGATCGAAAATAGTGTGAACTGCTGCTGGGAAATATTGCCCAATTCGTACTAAATTATTTCTAAAGTTTCAGATTCTGCAATCTTACTGTAACAACGACCTCTGTGGCTCCCTCTAACCGGCGTCAGTGGGAACCGTCCCCGGAGTACTAGTTTCCACCCGGACCATCTTCAGTGAAACTCCTTGTCACTTTCGCGCCAGGTGTTGGCAGATTACGGGACCATAAAAAGACCTCAGCCGGAACAGGAAGTTGCGAAGTCTCGTTTTGCCCCGGCGAACATTCTGAGCGCTTTCTTGTATTTCTGTGGATTGTTTATTTTGACCTTGGACTGTTTATCTGGATTTTGACCCGTTGCCTGATACCCGCGACCCTCTTGCTTGGATACTGTTTTTGTGATTGTTTGCTTGATACCCTGACCTCAGCCTGGACTTTTACTCTGCCTTTGTCTTGCCTCCGTTGCCCGTGTCTGTGTTATTGGCATCTGCCTGTACGACCACGATCATCTGATTAAACTGCAAATGGATCTGCAAATGTCTGATTCTGAGTCTGTACCTGATCAGTCACAACAGAAGACTTCGCCAAGCGAAGATCCAGCAGTTTGTGCCATGATTCAGGAAGTAATGCGCCAGGGGTCGCAGCTCAGCACTCACCAGCGACAACTGGAGAAACTCAACCAATGCATGGAGGGCGTGACACAAATGTTACAAGCTCTCACCACCGCAGTCGCCGCTTTAATTCCTTTGCCTGCAACGCCAGCTCCACCACCGCCATCTACATTGCCAGCAGTACCCGGTAAGCCCCGTCCTTCGTTGCCTGAAAAGTTTGATGGTGCACCGGGAAAATGTAAAAAAGACATTGAACTTGTAAGGACCGCCTTTTTGAGCGGATACGTGTTTCACCTTCCGGCGGTTACAGAGGAGAATCTCCTAGGATTTTTCTAACTTTTGTTCTGGTTTTAGGTTTATCTTTAATTCTTAAGTTTTACATTTAACTTTATGTTTACTTTTGAGATTACCTCTTTTTAATCTGACTCCAATTTTTAAGTAATTATTAAGTTTAGATCACAATATTAAATTTAGGTGTTTTAATACTTGATTCTTTTAAGCTGTTTATTTTTCTGTTACTTCATTCCACATGCTCTACTAAAGGAGAAAGATTTCAACAGTCTGGAATAATCAAGAAATAATTTATTCATCAGGTACAGTTAAGCCAATTGACAAAAACAATGTTAAATCCAATTCAGTTATAATTTAAAATGCATAGCGTCGATAAAGTAAAAAGAATATTAATCTGATTTACAGAATCAAACAATATGACATTCAAATCAGTTTTCAATTTAGAAGAATACATTTGATTTCAATTTAAAGGAATGCATACACAGCCCAGTAATCTGAGAAATGAGAATTTCATTCAGCTCCAATTAAAATAAATCATACTCAAACCAATCCATTTCTAATAGAAAATGATGCATAGCTTTGATAAATCAAGACATGATAGTAATAGCCAATTACCTAATTTAAACATTGAGAATTTAGTTTCAATTTAAAGGAAATATGCATACCTGATTTGAGACACAGTAGAATGCAGGAGCTCTGGGGACTTAGCCCCATAAACCCCTATATTCCAGCCGTGCCGAGGCTTCTGAATTACAGAAAAAGACCTCCAGTCCTGTTATGACTCTTACCTTATATACCAGATCAGGACAAAAACATCATAAAACCCCCCAAGCTGCTGGGTTACAGCTGTGTGGAAATTTTCCATTTGTCCCCTAAGGGGGGGAAACCACCCCCTCTCTTATTCAGCCTAATTCTTTAAAGAGTTTTTAGTTTCTTTACTAAACAAGTTAGAAATTGAATTCAATGAACATTTCAAGTTTAGACGACTCATTGGAATCTAAACATGGCAATTAAAACACACGATATGACCTTTGGGTTTTTGATTTTCTGTAAAGTCTTGATGAGAAGAAATGTGAGATGCACTCTGCCTGTAGGAGCTGATTCCTCGGTGAAGGGAGGATAGATCGTAAAGTGGGGTGGCAGTTTACATTCCGGGGGAGCAGTTTTCCAAGTGACATTTTGCCTGTTCTGGGCGCCGAGAAACCTTTTATCAAGCATTCTCACGCCGGACAAGACAAGTTAGAGCATTGTCTCTGGGAGTGTCTGCATCATGCCCTCCCGAAGGGATTAAATGTTCATCTTACACAATTCACACACGTACAATTCATCCCAAACTCTGTGCTCCGGAGCCGGGCTCCGTTTCCTCCGCGCAGAGGAGGACACTGACTTCATGACAAAAAGCGTCAGATATATCGATGAAGTGATGAAGAGGTACGGAAGGATAACAGAAGAAAAGGATGCTAAGAAGAAGCCTATCAGTATACCGCCTCACCAGAAACGTACCTTTGATTTGCTGAGGGATGTGTTCTTGTCAGCAGCAAATATATGTCGTAAAATAACTTTCATAAGCACCAAAACCTGTCTACGTCATATTTAAAATACAAGAAGCGACGTCACTCGGAACCAAAACAATGCTATGGCACTATTTTAAACACTAGATGGCGCTAAACATCAAAATGTTAATACATAAGCAGTGTATTTCAACATTTTTTTTTTCCCTTTTTCTACATTATATATTTTGTTTATATATATATATATATATATATATATATAAACAAACGCACAGCTGAATTTGGACTGACTGAGCCTAGTGTTAGACACATGTTCAGTACAACTGATGATGTCCAGGTTTTACTGCTTACAATCTTTAGCCTATTGTTTCCAGAAGTTGAAATGACTGCACAATATTTTTCGGTTTTTTAAAGTAAGACAAAAAATACATAAAGTGGTGTTTCTATGTGTCTATTTTGTCTGTAAAAAAACCCATCACAGACTATTTAGGAGTTACGTAAATTAATCATAAACACTGGGTAAGCCCAACTTATTTACTGGTCACCCTGAATGACAGACCGATAAATTACATTGCATTTTTACTCATTTACTGTGACCATCATCTCCCAGGACCTGAAGTGGGACACTCATATTGACTCCGTTGCCAAAATGGCCCAGCAGAGGCTGTACTTCCTTTGCCACCTGAGGAAATTCAACCTGCCACAAAAGCTGCTGAAACAGTTCTACTCAGCCGTCGCTGAGTCTGTCCTGTGTACTTCTATTACTGTTTGGTTTGGCTCCGCTACAAAAACAGACATCAGAAGATTACTGAGGACAGTTCGATCTGCTGAAAGGATTATAGGTGAACCTCTGCCCAGCCTTTAAGAACTCTACACATCCAGAGTGAGGAAAAGGCCTCAGAAAATCACTCGGGATCCCTCACATCCGAGCTATGATTTTTTTGAACGGTTGCCATCTGGTCGGCGATACAGAGCGCCAAATGCCAGGACAGTCAGGCACAAGAACAGTTTCTTTCCCCAGGCAATCTACCTCATGAACAGTTAATAGTTCTCCCACTGTGCAATTCTAGAGTTCACGCTTCCTCATTAATGAAAAAAATAGCCAATTTGGCGTGTTGTCCGGGGAAGCGAGCTGGGAGAGCAGCGGACTCCGAACCCTAGGGCGAGCAAGAGTTTGGTGTTCGGCTCGATCTCCATCTGCCCCCCGAGGAAAGCATGAATTGGTGGAAAAGGAGGAGAAGGGGCGGAGGAGGGATGCACAAAATGAGATGAGGGAGAAGAGAAAGCAGGGATTTTTATAGTGAAGAGGAATGAATTCAATTGGGTGCGAGTTAACAAGGGAATGATTAGATGAAGGGCTGCCAGCCGTGTGTGATTAATTCGTCCAGCAATGCTCTCAAAATTATGTTATTTGCAAAACATTTACTAAAAATATGTGCAGTCACTGATGTTTATGTTATCACCCTACTGTATAGTACATCATTCATCTTATTATTTCTGTTTTATCCATTGCTGTCACACCGTCACATTCACCTGGGGCTCGTTCTTCGTACCCCGCTAACTCAGCTAGCTGGATTTGATTGTTGTGGATTTGCCCTGATCTTGGATCGTTCGGTTCTTCGACGCTCATCCGGGACTTGCTGTCATAGCAACAGGTCCGTGAGCTTGAACC
>JAUCNO010002373.1:0-12336 GCA_032353835.1 Enteromius viviparus
CGAGGCAGAGGATTTTGCCTCGATGATTTTTTGTAATCGAGTTACTCGAGTTACTCGAGGAATCGTTTCAGCCCTACCAGCATCCAGCTGTTTAACCAGAGCTGCATCGTTCTGCCCTAACATCTAAACACGCGTGGAAAACGTGAAAGAAATTTCAAAGCGTTTGGGCGCTCGCGCTTCTGTAGCGTCTGCTGTTACTAGGCAACCATTAAGGCGCTGTATAAAAATATTTCTGCTTTGGAGTTTAAACTGCGCAGCTCTGTTGAAAAAAAGATGTGAATGTGAACATGCATGTGAATGGTTCCTAAGCCTTTGGTGACACACCACGAAATTAAATTGTGGATCTCTCCCCTGTGGTCTACACGCGGATTGTCCCGCAGGAAGAAACGGCGTCTTGGACATCAGTGGATGGCGCGCGTGGTCTACGAACGCAGGACGCTCAGCTTTTTCACGATTTGAAACGGCTCAAATCAACTTTTTATTGCGTTTTAATTAATCAGTAAGTACCATCCAAGACTTACTTCATGTTAGTTTTAATAAATAAAAACGTAAAAAAAAATCAAAGAAATTCTTTTTTTTTTTTTGCTGTATTGAAAACATACCGAACCGCGACACTACTGTATCGCATCAAACCGAACCACGATTTTTGTGAACTGTTACACCCCTAGCTTCCATAGAGAACAGATATAGAGTGCAATGAAGATAGCATATAGTGTTTTCAAATAACATTTTATTAGATGGAAAACAGCAGCTTTGACATTTTCAATAATAACTCGGTTTGTTTCATTCTCAGGTTTTCGAGAGACCAGATTTTTACAGTTTCAGTAAATGATCTGTGGAAGGTGTGACTCCATTAGACTACTCAAAAATGATTATTGATCTGCAATGGTTGTCCTACTTAATTTTCACAGTTGCATTTTAAATCATCTTGACTTAAAAGTCACATTATTTGGGTATGATAAATATATACCGCAAAATTCAAAAAATCATGTAGTAAAGCGAAGATTTCCCACTGATTATGTAAATGTTTAATTACTGTGCATTTAGTTTATCAGAATAGTGCATCTGAGATATTATTGGCATTTCCAGAATATACAATGTCAAACAGACTCACAATGCATTATGACTATTGAAAATTTTGCCTACGCATGTGCTGTATGCCAAATGTGGAGAATGACTTGCAATAGTGACGAAGTTGGGCCAGAAACATTTTTCCCACCCATGCAAGAATCTGTTAAGTAAACTCCAGCATAATAAAAGGTCAGTGTAGTCCTATATAATCATATCTGGGCTTATCAGTCATTTACAGATGTTTGGAACACTTTACAGCTTGGACCTGTAATATGCAAACATTTGGAAACTCAGATGTACTATCACTGATCCTGAAGTCTTGCGCTGTACATTTTTATACATTTGGCAGATACTTTAAATGACTTATTGCATTCATATTTTATTGGTTCATGCACTCTCTGGGAATTCAACCCTATGTTCTGTGTAACCTGCAGAAACACTTTGTTGGATGTTCTAATGTTCAAAGCATTTTTGATGCATCAAGGTGAAGGTCAATTGCATGGCCATGTTTTATCAGTTCTTAAACGTGGCCACTTGGTTCATTGACAAAAGTTAGGTCCTTTAGCATCACTGACTGCTGTAAGACTGCATAACACATATTGTCTGTTTATTTTTGAGTGAATTATATAAGTTATATAATTATATAAGTAAACATTGGGTGAATTATGTGTTCAGGAAGCAATGCTGTATGTGCTTTATTTGCTTCAAATCACAGGGGTTCGCAAAAAAGGACTAATATTTTCTAATTTGATTATGCTGATTTAAAAAATATAAATACTTTTTAATGCACTTATCAAGTAACTTTGTGGAACACAAAGATGTAGCAGAAAACATCTGTCATATTTTTCTTGACACTGCCCATAATTCTAACCTTAAATACAGGATTATGCTCAAAGTAATGTCTTCAAAAAAAGTGAAAGTGGGCTGTGAAGATAGGAAACGTGACTTTCAGGCAGTTTTTCAGGTGACTTAGAGATCATAAGACTTGCATAATGCATAATATTTTGTAAGAAAGTGTAACATGAGCAAACCAGTATGGACGGACATTTATGGGTGACCCTGCTGTCCAGATATGAGCATCAGCATTAGTTGGTGAGTCAGTCTCCAGTCTCGTTTATGCATTTTTGTATGCAGTTGAATATGAATACAGACATGGATATCAGTGTCTTTGTCGTTTCAACTCCGCACACAACAAAAGATGAATCCACCATTATTCCAGTATTAATTAACAGGCAGAGACAGAGTGAGTGTGTGTTCATGGGAAGAGGGAGTCACTGATGTTCGTGTCTGTCACTGATGACGCTCGTCTTAAAGGACCATGAGTGTAAGTTTGAGGCATATTCTCACAGTCTGATGCTTTGCGCCTGTTATTTAAGAGCTCCGCTGTCGTGATGAACATACAGATGATCAATACCGCGAGAAAATGTATCACAGCGTGCAGCTTGGACCTTTAGTATCATACTCCGAGGTGAAACGAGGGTGTAATTCGTCCAAAATGTGACATGGCACAAACTCAGCGGGCTCACTGTTGGACAGCCGAGGTGTCATCAATCTGATCTGATATGATCACTGATAAATAACGCGGCGAGATGGATCTGCTCTCCGTTTCTCCTTGACGCGCGCTGGAAAGAGGCAGGCGGAACTGAGCAGCGAGACCACCGGCCAATGTACCGGGGGAACGGCGGCGTGACAGCGGCCCGGGAGCGGCGGTCTTGAGATCCGTTCCTCCGGGGTTTACGCAGCGAGGCGCGGGGAACGATGGGCTGCGCTCCCAGCATCCACGTCTCGCAGAGCGGGGTGATCTACTGCCGTGACTCGGATGAGTCCAACTCGCCGCACCAGACAACCACCATCTCGCAGGGCACGGCGACCACCCTGCACGGCCTCTTTATCAAGACTGACGCGGCGGACACCATCCCTTCCGTGATCGCCTATCAAAGCAGGCACACACGGACCAACTCCCACCGGGAGCGGAGAGAGAACAGCGACGGACACATGTGCACGGAGGCCGAGACTCAGACCAGCAGCACCAGCGTCAAGGTAGAAGGAATGAATGAATGGCAAGATGGTGGGAAATTGTTTTTGGTTTTTTTTGCTCTTTATCCCACATTATTTCCACCATCTTGTCATTCATTCAGTGTTTCAGTGTCATTCCTGCATGTGTGTTGTTGTGAATCATCAGCTGGATGCTTATTGCTGCCATATGCTTATTGCTTACTATTAATGATGTCAAGTTTGACATCAACATATGTTAGTTTGCCATTCATATGCTTACATTTAGGTGAAGTGAATGAGTTTTGTTCATTCGGAAACTTCAAACAGGTGGGAGCCCTGTAAAGGACAATGTTTATTATTTACCTTCATGAAGATGTTTTAACAGTATAAAAACCACAGCATTTACATTAACTATTTTATGAGGTGTGGAAAAATATTGCAATTCCTGTAGCTCCAATATGAAAGTGTGGCGCTAACAACATGGGTTGGATTCCCAGGAAATATGAGATCTGCTTAAATGTATACACTGAATGTGATATTTGCTTTGCCAAATGTAAATAAAATGTTTGGCTTGGTATTTAAGTAGTTAGCTAGTCTGTCAACAGCCATCAGAACAAATCTTGATGTTTTTAGATTAATAATAGCATCACTATGATGCGCACAGGGGCAGCAAATCCTTCACTAGACTTTAAATAACAGTTAAAAAATAAGAATACTATGTGGGCCATTTTTGGTATGTTTTATATACATTAATGCATTTGGGAGATGCTTTATTCTAAGCTTAGAGACTTAGCAAAATACTTTTACATTTAAGGTACAATTTGATCAACTCATGTATTTTCTGGATATTGAACCTATGGTTTTGATGTTGCTGGCACCATATTTTGCTGTTTAAGCCCAAGAAATGCATATGCTCATGGCCAGCAGAGAACCAACAGTGTCATATAGTTATGATATTCTATTTTGTGGAGAAAACACATCCCATTTATTTTTGTTTTTTTCACATCAAGGCAATGCATCCAATTAAACACAACTTTATTTTGGTATTAAATACAGCACAGATGAAATGCGGGTCAGAAAGCCAAGGCTATTTTTTACACCACTTATATACACTTAATACACCCTTCAGATTTTTTTTATTTCCATTACAATACGATATTATAATGCCTGTAATTTCCGCACTGCAAAATTTCCTCTCTGATATCTATGACGGCTTTTTAGTGCCACCAAAAAAAAAATTCAAGTGTCTAAAGATTAAAGTCGCAATATTTCGAGAATACAGTCGAAATTAAGAGAATAAAGTCGTAATGTACTTATTCTCGTAATATTTCGACTTTTTTCTCCCAGTTTCAACATTTACTCTCATAATATTTTGACTTTATTCTCGTAGTTTCGACCTTTATTCTCGTAATATTTAAATTTTTAATCTTGTTATATTTCGACTTTATTCTCGTAGTTTCGACCTTTATTCTCATAATATTTCGATTTTTAATCTCGTAATTTTTCGACTTTATACTCGTAGTTTCGACTTTATTCTCGTAATATTTAAATTTTTTATCTTGTAATATTTCGACTTTATTCTCATAGTTTCGACCTTTATTCTCGTAATATTTAAATTTTTTATCTTGTAATTTTTCGACTTTATATTCATAGTTTTGACTTTATTCTCATAATATTACGACTTTATTCTTGTAGTTTCGACCTTTATTCTCGTAATATTTAGATTTTTAATCTCGCAATATTTCGACTTTATTCTCGTAGTTTTGACTTTATTCTCATAATATTACGACTTTATTTTAGTAGTTTCGACCTTTATTCTCGTAATATTTAGCCCTATTCTCGTAGTTTCGACTTTATTCTCATAATATTACTACTTTATTCTCGTAGTTTCAACCTTTATTCTCGTAATATTTAGATTTTTAATCTTGTAATATTTCGACTTAATTCTTGTAGTTTCAACCTTTATTCTCGTAATTTTATGACTTTATTCTCGTAGTTGCGACTTTATTCTCATAATATTACGACTTTATTCTCGTACTTTCAACTTTATTCTCATAATATTATTACTTTAATCTCTTAGGTTCAGAATTATTTTTGTTTTGGTGGTGGTGGCACTAAAACGCAGTCGGATATCAGTTTTTGGATGTAGTAAATTTATTTTAATGCTGGTGGGGGTTAGATGGTGGTCTTTGTGTTAAACGAGTTAAATCAAGTACAAATTCAATTAATACTGCTTTCAGATAGCAGGATGGGTTTAACAAACAGGGCTAATACTAACACTTTAGCATATTGTTTTGTATTTTTCTTGTTTGAGTTTAAGGAGATTCTTGTTGCCATTTTACACAATCAAATATTTTGTTACGGAGTTGGTTTGCCATTGCATTCTAAAAAGTCAATTCTAGATTATGATGTAAAACCAATTGAAAACTACTGTCTTAAACTGTACAAGTGTGCCCAAAGGGCATTTGGACACTTGGACTGATTATGAAATCACTGAATGTCAAGGCATTTTCAAGCCACTGTATCTCTGATTATTATTTTGGTGTTATTAGTGTACATTTACAGCATTGTCAAAGGTGAAATCTCAAAACTCTGCTAAAATGAAATAATACAATTTTATTAAAAAATGAAATAGAAAAAAAACAGTGCTTTTCTTAACAAACCATGATGACGTTTTGTCAGGCTGGGTGTTTTAGACTGCTTGAATAAAGCATCGAGAATTATTGTTCAAAAAATCATCTGTTTTGGTCTTTTTCTGGGGACGATATCTTTCCGTTACAGTTTGCTTACATTCTGCAGATGATATTGGAAGGCTGTTGACCTGAACGCCGTAATTCCTGCCATGTTTAGAAAGGAAATCGGCCTTATCTGAGTGAAAGTGTTTACAGTCGGATCGTGTGGAGAATTTAGATTACAAATTTTCTCACACCGCAGGTGAGCACTCTCTCTCAGACCTGTAATAAACACACTTTCTTTTTATTTTTTTTGAAGAATGATTACATTTCTCTGTCTGAGAATGATAAAATCGTGGCTCATTTGGACTGATTTGGCCGAATCAAACGATGGGCCGCTGTACGCAGTGGAATTTGTGTTACGCAACACAAATCAAATACTAATGCCATTTTAAAATCCTACAAGGACCATTTATAGATTTGTGTATGGATTTATATAATGGCTTTTAATGGGCACTCTGTGTGTGCATGTTGGTCGTCTTTCAGTTTGAAAGGAGACGTAGCGATTTTGGTACAATCTGCCAAGCATGTGTGTGTGGTATAGTCAGATGCTTGTACCCTCTGAGACTGGCGAGGAACTCAATGATGCCATTGAAGTGTGTGTGACTCTGCACAGCTCTCTATCACTCACACACATTCTCATTGTATCCACAGCAATGGAGCGATGTCCATTTTGAGTTGAATGTGCGCCCAATTTGGCTTTTGTGTGTGTGTTTGTGCATCTCTGTGTCTTTGCGAGAGATAGAGGCCTTGTGTTGAAGAAAGACCCATTTTTTGTGCGTCTTTGTATGCATTTGTGTGTGTTCAGGCCACAGAGTTTGTTTACCCCTCTGGCTGTGAGCTCTGCAGGGTGTGAACTATCACATGCAAAAAGGCTGATGAATCTCAATCCAGATACACACACACACACATGGTTAGAGCGAGGCATTGTGGGAAGAGGTGCCCTGAGACATGTAGCGGGGCATTAGCAGTCTCGACTGACATGGGGACACATCACTGTCACAATGTAGCCTAACTTAAAGTACCTTCCCTCAGGAGGTCAGGAACATTTAGATAACAGCATGAAATCGCGCCTCGCTGATTAGTGCTGTCCCGTAGCATCTGTCCCATGAGTTAGCATCATCTAGTTAGCAGAACTTCTTTAGATGTTTTTTTTTTTTTTGTTCTAATCCTGTGTATTAGTTCCAGCACTTAGTTTTTGGTGTGCATAAGCTATTAATGAGGATGCACCAAGGGTTCCTACTGGTATTCTAAAGATCCATAATATTAATAATACTAGAACTGAAAAATGTACAATTGAAATGCTTTTAAAAATGTACTGCCCCAGTGACAGCGATTGTACCTTTCTTTCTGTGTGCCTAAATCTGGTCTAACAAGTCAAAGGTTGTAGCTTTAAGCCTCAGAAGGTTTTCAATATGTGAGCAATTCAAAAAAGCAGGGTTTTAAAAGCTTTTTTAAAATTCTTTAGCATAAAGAAATAATTCAGATTAATGAATGAATGAAATAAAAAATGAATGAAATAAATAATTACATGTATTGTAGTATATAAACCCATATAAATGTATAAACCCTCAAGTAAATCATATAAATTCCTTTTTGAAAGAAATTAATATTTTATTTAGCAGGGATGCTGTGATAACCTTTGCGTAATGTTCTGTTTAAAAAAATAATTATAATAAATATATAAGAGTTTATAGTTTTTTTCCAAAAAAAAAGAAAAAGAGCTGCAACTTTTTAAATAACATTTTAATATTAGCAAAGTAATAATAACAAGAAACATTTTACAAGCAGGAAATCAGCATATTAGAATGGTTTCTGATGGATCATGTAACGAGTAATGATGAAGGATGATCAAATGATGCTTTTTTGTTTTTGAACATAAAATAATCTTACCAACCCCAACATTTTTAATGGTAATGCATATTTAAATATTTGTATATTTCACTAAGAAGGTTTGAAAACAAGAACATCACTGATATCTAGATTTGCCACTGATAACTTTTATTAAACATAAAGAGTAGAGTAGAGTTATAAATTGCTTCGTGATGGTGTTCATTGTCAGAACCAATCAAAAGGATTGATAAACAAGGTTAACATGAGACATGATGCACAGGATAATTTTCCTGTCATGGTAGTGATAGGAAGTTGTGATCCAAGCATTGAGCAGCTTGATTATGGTGTATCTGCTACATATGTGTGGGATATGAGTTAAATGTGCTCTCGGTTCTAGTATGAAAATTACTAACTACCCAAAAAATTAGACCTTTTTTTCTCTGTTTGTTCATGTGTGAGTGCTTTCCTTTCATTTCTGTGTGTGTGATGGTGGCATTAGTGACGTTGTTTGTGATCTGGGAGGTTTTTTGTAAACACTTGAAAGCATCGTGGGAGTATGTAGGATCTTACAGGATGGGGACAGATTGTTTGAAATATGTTTAAATGTGAAACATTCCAGTTTACCAGCTGGACACACTAAGAGCTACTCTGCTATCATGAGTTTACTCATTGATGCAAGATTTTATTTTCATAATTTTTCAAATAAAATACACTATATACTAGGGCTGCACAATAATTGATTTTCTAATTGCAATAACAAGTACAGATGCCACAATTATGTAATCGTTGAAAGTGGCAATTTAGAGTTCAAAGTTCACTAATGTTATGCTGAGTGCTTAAGATGTGTTTTTTTCTTTCTTTTAGGTTATCTTAAGGGTGTTTGCATTGTTTTAATACCAGTTTTAGTATAATATTATAATTTATAGTTTTATTTTTGGATTTAAAGAATAAACTAATCCTATGTATAATTGACATTTGTGGCTTATAGAAAAGTGAAGGTATTTTAATTCTAGTGTTTTCAGCCTGTTTATGTTCATGTAAAAATATGGGATGCTGTTGCTTTAAACAATGGTATAAACACGATTCAGAGATTGCGATAATCATAAGTAACAAAAAAACTTATACGATTTCTGTTATAATCTTGTATACAACCAATAAAAATACAAAACACTTAATTTATGCATTAAACTAAGTTGAGAATTGTGCATATCTCTGTTTTTTTTTTAAATGCTATTAAAATATTAAATTAAATATTAATTAAATTTTCATTTAAACATGAACCATCTAAATAAAGTACAAATTCAATAACTGAATCAGACGTTTCAACTATATAATTGAGGGATCACTCATGTCCTATTTTTTTGTTTTTCTGGAAATAATAAAGTATTATATAAAATAGCTGAACTCCTGTCATGTGTCTGAAAAACAGTGTTGCTTTACTTGTATCAAAGTTTTTTGTTAGTTTTGTTTCAGTTTTATTTAGATACTTTTTAAAATAATTATTATAAAATTATAGTATAGCGTTCATTAATATTTTTAAATAGCTTTTAGTTGTATATATTTCCATTCCATTTCCAATCTTATTAGATTGTACTTTTTATACATACATATACATAATATTTAAAATATTTAAAAATATTTTTTATTATTTGTATTTCCGTTTTAATCATTTTAGTACTTAAACTTATTTCAGACGAGGCAACTCAAGTTTTCCATCTGATATTTATATTTTATTTCAATATTATTTTAGTTACCAAAACGATTTTACGACTGTACTTTGAGTTTAAGTTGTGTAATGATGTATTTGTGAGTGTTATGCACACAGCTGAGGTGAGCCTTTTATCTTTTCTCTGTGCTTTTCCTGTAGCTTCGATGTTGTTTAACACAAGTCATAACTGCTTCACACAGCTACAGAATCTCAATCCTCTCATTTTTATCCCTCTCCTAATTTATTACCCTGTCTGTGTCATCAGACATCTTATTGTTCCTGTTTATCTGCTAATGACCATCTGTTTCCCCCTCAACCAGCATCTCTCTCTCTCTCCTGTCTCTCTCACATTCTCACTGGTTGTTATTAATATCCATTGAACAGAGACTCCTTCCCTGAAACCTGTGTGCAGTTTCACCCTTAATGCACCAAATAGAGAGAAAGTGAAGATAAGAAAGTGAAAATGGAAAAAACGATAAAAGCAAGTGTCTTTAGGTGAATTTACTGTTTATTGTATTTACAATTTAAAGTTAATGCTTTTAGTAAAATTTGATCTCACTGATGGAATGATAATCATGATTTCTTTCATTTAGAGAAATGTATTATATTTTGTGGTGCAATGGCAAAATAGAAACAAAATCTCAAAGCTGGGGAAAACGATGGAAAGTAGTCAAAGCGTTTCTATGAATGCATTGTATTTTTATCTAGACCTACATCTGTAGACATGTCATTGGCTTAATTAGAAATGGCTCTATGCAAGTACAATATTGATAAAATGTTCTGATAACTAAAGTCAGGAAAAGGTCACCAAAGAAGCATAAACTTGATCTAATTTGTATGATTTATAGATTTACAACAGATAGATAGACGTATTTTTAGATAGCACTTTGAAGATTTATAGATTTTTGTTGTTTACTATTGGTTTATATGGCTTGGAGTGACATTTGTGTGTTGTGTTCTGGTTGCCTAGCTGTGTATGTTGAGTTTCAGGAAGATGAACTGATTATTCTCTAGATAAGATGGCATTTAGCTGGTAAGCTATATATTCATAGATAACACTGTGTTTCATTTAGTTATTTATAGCCCAGTTTAGAGGAACTCATTTTACACCAATAGTGACACTTTGAATTATGCTTTATCTATTGGAAAGCTCTTTTTAGTGATTATTATTATTATTACAATTATCATATACAGTAATCTGCTATGTTTGTGGTAACATTTAGTTAAACATTTAAGTAAAATGTATCAGAATATGTTCCGTGAGCGATTTATACATTTTTGTGCTATCATTTTCATAACATTATTGCAGACTATATAACCTTGATAACTTTCAGATAATTTTTTATTTGTTTGGGCATAAGTAAAAATGGTTATGAGCTTGATTAGTTGTTTACTCCTTAATAGTTTGTAATTAGTCCATCCGTTTCCAGTTTGACCCATTGATGAAAGATGGTCAGTATTACATTTGACTGTAATTTACCAGTCGCGACACAATAAAGGCACTACCACTCTCATGTTTGTAACTGTGCAGTATACTATTTTTACTACTTGCATTGCTTTGACCATTCTCTCTATGTCTAGTAAGCCACGATTGGTCGACTATTTACAATGCCTGCATGCCGTAGGCTAAACTGCTTTTTCAGCAAGTATGAAAGCAATAAGAAAACAAAGCATTTTCCCTACCTGGTCTCATTGCATCACGTGCCATAGGTGCAATATTTAGCAAGACACAAAATATGTACCAATAAGTACATATAAATGCAGTTTCACTGCGGTTTGAATCCTGTGTAACTACAGTTCGACAGAAAGAATCAAATTTTGCATTTGTTTACACTTTCGGGTAGGTTTAGGGTGCGTTTGGTGTATGTACATGATAAAGCATTAACTTTTAGCAACAGTCCACTGATATTTCAATTCTGAACCGGATGGAACTGAAGCAACGTAATAAAAACACAGCAAAATTGACCTATATCAACGTAATAAAAATGTGTGATGTTAACGTATTAAACTTGTGTTCAGTGGACATTTCTCTTCGAACTGTCAGCGAAAAGTGCAGTAAGGTACATAAAAACAAAAAAAAAACTGAGGTATATGAGGTACACTGAGGTATTTTAATGAGACCAGGTTGCATTTTCCTATTACTTTTGTACTTGCTGAAAAAGAGAGAGACTTTTGTACTTGCATAGAGAGAATGGTCAAAAGCAATGCAAATACACATGCATGCAATGTATGATGGACAGAGTCAATAAGAAAACAAAACAAAACCTGGACATTTTAGGCCCTTTAGAAATGCCAGGCGAGGACATGTCATGAAAAAAGAGCACATAAGGCCTCCCTAACATTGATTTAATCTTAAGTATTCATGCCATTTCTTGTGGTTTAACAATTAAACTGTGGTCAGCATGTTAGAGCTATTTTAACCTTTTATTAGAGATGTTTTTGTTGTGTTGGCCACAGGCGAATATACTAGACCTGGTGTCAATGAGTGAACCCTTTTAAAGAGATCTTTGAATGATTACTTAACGTACTGATGGAGAGCACAGATAGCGGTAGCACACTGCATCACACGCGGTCTTAAGATCACAGTCATACATTCGTGTGCAAACATCATGTGTAACCTTCAGTCTGTGTGTGTTTACTTATCTACACTTTGTAGCCAAATTTATCTGTAGAAGTAAGCTAAATTTGGCAAACTGTCATGTAAAGAGTTCTTTGGAAATGGTCCATATGTAAATACACACATATAAATATAGATAGATATATGTATGTGTGTGGGTGTATACATATATACATATTTTTTTAAAAGGAGTCATACAAAGCCAATTTTCTACAAGCTACTATGATTTTTTTAGGGTATTAATAGAAAGTTTGTAATATAGATTATTTAAAAATTTCTCAAAGATTTCACAAATTTTACCCGGTCAAAAACAGCTCTTTAGAAATCACTCTGTTCTGTGTACTTCCCCTTTAAATCTTCACAAGCTCCGCTGACTCCGC